>QGMF01000120.1:0-63433 GCA_007821475.1 Lachnellula arida
TGTGACGGATTGCGTCTGAGGTTATTGACACCTGTATTGTGGATTGGCACCTGTGACGGATTGCATCTAAGGTTATTGACACCTGTGGATTGGCATCTGTGGTGTGGATTGGTACCTGTGACGGATTGCATCTGAGGTTATTGACACCTGTGGTGTGGATTGGTATTTGTGGTATGGATTGGTATCTGTGGTGGATTGGCATCTGTGGTGTGGATTGGTACCTGTGGTGTATTGACATATATGGTTTGTATTAATACCTGTGGATTATTAACCATGAACAAGGCTAACACAAAGCAGAACAGGTCGAAAGGGGGCAAGACTGGTGACGGCAAGGCTGGTGAGGATGGAATGCAGACCCCGCAAGCAAGATAGGAGGATCTGGCGGTTGTCCGTCATCGTGGACGAGACAATCCGATGGATATCAAGAAGGACAAGAAGCTTAGGGTCATTGTCTCGGATCCAGCTCAGGGTAGACTTTGGAAGGCGCGCGGGAAGGATTTGCAGTTAACGCCAGCGAGGTATGGAAGAGAAAGGGATAACGACTGGGGGTTGAGGGCGAGGAAAGCTTAGGGGGGACTACAGTACCGACTAGAGTTAGAGACAAATGAACAAAGATGCTAGACAAAATAACACTTACCTACTTGTATCCTTATCGACTTTGAATGTGGCAGATTATAAATTGGTGCCGAATTTTCTATCCACCCCACCGAGAGGCTTCTTCTAATTATGGAGACCATATGTACTTGAGCTGTTTCGCCCCACACAAGAACACGACGGATTAACCTCGATGTGGCTAGAAGCATATCCAATGCCACAACTTACTATGGGACTACTAGCCAAATCTGTAAACCTCATCGAAAAGCTGGCGTTCGAACGCCAGGTTGGCGTTTGCTCCACTTCTTGATGCTTTTCGCTTAAACAGGTAAAGCTTTATGGATCCTCAGATAAAAATAGGGGTAAAAGTGGGTAAAGTCAGGCTACCCCGTAGAGGTAGACCCACTATGCGTGCCTCACGCAGCGAAACAGCTAAAAACACGATGCCAAGAGAAAATAAAACGTATAGCTAGAATAGGTATAATGCTAAGCTAATGCAAGTCAGAGGGTGTTAGGAAGTTGTGGGGCGAAACAGCTCTACTGTAACATCCCCACAGGGTGCTCCGCATTATTGCCGCAAGGCGTTATCCGGCGTACCTTATCTTGTCTACGCCACTTCCTTAGCGGGGCAACGAGGCTTTGCCGCACATCTTCGGAGGTCGTCGTCGTAACTACACTCATAAACCTCCTCCGTATATACTCCTTCCTACTGTACTGCACCTACCTCTCTCCCTTGAAATCCCCTCATTTTCTTGTTTGTAGCATTTCCAGATGGCTGCCCCCGTCGCAAAAGGTCAGCCACAGCTTTTCTTATGCCCCCAACCCGTGCCATGATTGGCGCGCTGATCCTATCACGAGCCCGGCAAGGCACATAGTCGAGTGGCGTTGTGTTGGTAGGTACGCGCAAGTGCTTCTGTCTTGAGGCATCCATCCAAAGTCTTGAACATTTACATTACTATTTTTCAGCCAACTTGTAAATTACGGACACCACTGAATTTATGTTTCCTATTCTACATACTCAAGTCGTGGAACAAAATGCCTAACCACCCCGTTGCTGTTTCAGGTGCCATCATCGTGGTCGGTGTTGCTGTAGCTGTAAGTCTACCTCTCCTCATTCCAAAACACCTGCTGATTCCCCTAGGCCGCAATCGCTGTTTACGAATCCCCTCAAGCACGGCAATTTGCCGAAGACGTCCGCCGAAAGATTGCCATTGCCCTACACTCCCTAGGTGATGAAATCAACCCCGCAGCCCAACAACCTCGATTCAACCGCCCCGAAGATGCAGAAGGGTTTATGGAGAGCACAGGGAGTGCTTCGCGTGCTGAGCCTGGAGTGGATGCAGATGAGGAATCTCGAAAACGCCAGAGAGAAGAGTTGATGTACTGGAACGCTGTGCACTTGGAGAAAATGGAGAAGGAGCGGAAGCTGGCAGGCGAAGGACCAGCAAATAGAAGCCGCGGTTCAAGCTTTGAAGATTTCCTACAAGAAGACCCGGCAGCTGAGAAGGGAACATATGTCTACAACACTGGCACAGATGCAAATGGCGTCTCTGACGATGGTCTCCGAAACCGCGGTGTTCGAGGTCTAAACCATGGTTCATTCTACGCCAACCCGTTCAGCGATGAACACAACATCGACTGGGATGAGCAGCATGCTATCGATGCCAGTCTCATGTCTCCCGAAGCATCTGAGAAAATGGAAGTCATGTCTGACCTGTACAGCGCACAAGAAGACCCCAAGCCCTCCCGCGAGACAACCGCCACCATTACCGAACAACTAATCGATACCTCCGAAGAGCCCGTCCCCGATCCACCTGTCGCTCTACCAAGCTTAGAAATGATGCAAGAGACGAACTTCACCAACATGTCCGAACGCACAAGAGAGGACTCGGCGTATGCTTCAATCCATGCCTGGGCCGACAACGCAAACACCAGCTTCTACTCCCCTCTCCCTGTTACTCCAGGAGCCACTACACCTCAACAACAACACGAGCCTATTCCCGGCTCACCAACATTCAGCGACCCTCCGCTTTCTGTACCAGGAGATGGCGACATGACCCCTACGGACTCGGCGTCCCTCGCTGGTTCAGGCTCAGAGGTCTGGGCTCCTAGAAGTGGAGCCACGAGCGATGCTGATGTTATGAGCATTGATGGCGAGGGTATCTCTACTCCTGGTTCTTGGACTGAGGTTGGAAGCGTGGTTAGTGAGAATGATGTTGGGACTGGTATTCATCATTAGATGCATTGGCTTGAAATGGCGAATGGAGTGCTTGGATCCAGATTTGTATGGATATTGGCAGCACAGCGCCTGGTTTTGGGATGGAACGGTCTTGCCCGGGTGGCTTTTAAATAGGAGTTTGGGCTACTTTCAAGGCATTAGGGGGAAAATACACTCTTCATTCTAGCACTGGGCTTTGAATATTTTTCCACTCAACTTTGAATTTTATAGTGAACGATGAGTTATATGAAACTAAGTTTCTAGCTACAGTAAGGCCCTAACAAAATAAGTCCTCAAGGGAGCGAACAAGTTGACGTTACTCAAGAATTAGTATTAGCAATATAATACAAAAGATCATACAAACCAATACCTTCATCAACACTACCTCAATCCTACTTATACATCATCCATCCGGTGCCTACCTAGTTTTCTCTCCAATCCATGCCAAGCCGTATCCCCCAAACTTAATCTATACCCAAAAAGCCAATCCAAAAATATATACCCAAGAAACAAACCAAATTAACACTCATCAAGAAGGCACACCTTCGTACACAAACCCATCACCGCCCCTCCTCCTTGACCGCCTCCTCCCTCTTCTACCCCCTACTACCTTGACGAAGATGGTGAGGGCCGTGACAATCAGAGCAATCGTAGCTGCTATGGCAGGAACCTATATCAAATGCATTTAGTAGGTGCAAATGGAGAGGATTAGGGGAAAGAAAAGACATACCAGAATAATCCTCTGGTGCAAATCATACTGTTGACTCAAACTATTACTATAAGGACAAGTGGCATTCGGCCCGCCCGTAACCCAACAACTCTTATAGTCCAAACTATTGAAATCAACCCACGCACCATGCCCATCCCAGTCCCTGTGACTATCCCTCAACGCCTTCCCCAGATAACTATTCTCTAGCGCTGTTCTCGGTGCTGCGAATCGGTAGCTATCTGGACAGGCGTCGTCGGCGAACGAATACGAGATCGGGTACGTGGTTATGGTCCAGTTGTAGGGCTGGCCGTTGGCACGGCATGCGGCGTAGTATTTTTGCGAGCAGTCGGCTACGACCCAGCGGCCCGAGAGGTCGTTGTTGGCGGTTGCGCAGCGGAAGAGGGATTCGGTGCTTGCGTCGGAGGAGGTGTAGTTTCGTGGTTCGTTGGCGGCCCAGGACCAGACTGTGCTGTAGGTGAAGTTTTGGTAGGGGGTGGGATCGTCGTGGGCTGTGGCGTTTAGGAGGGTGATGTTTAGAAAGGGGGAGAGGCCGCAATTGACAGAGTTGGTGGTGTGATTGAGGAGGGGGGTTATGTTTGCTGATAGTGTAGTTGGGTAGTTGAATGTGTCGATGGCCCAGGATGAATTGGTTTTGCTTAGGTCGTCGGTGTCGTCTTGCATGAAGCAACCGCTTGTCAAGCCCCCTGAGTCATCTGATACCACGTCTGTCTGGATGTCTTGTATGTAGCCACTGGGAAATATCGTTCCTGCGTCTGCACTGAAGTCGTATCTATCCATTTGTGGGTCCACTCGCCCCCATCCTAGCAATACTCGTTTGCTTTTCGAGAACTCAACATAGCTCATTGCCGGCCAACCATCCTCAGTTGTGTCAACACCGTATTCGTTCTTTGTAACGGTGTAGTAATCTTTCAACGGTCTATAAAGCGTCTGGACAGTGTACCATGAAGTATTTAGGTTTGCTCGATCGGAAGCGAGATTGTTTGGCGTGTAGAGGTAGTTAGAGAGGTTTCCATAGAAGATACTACTAAGGGTATTCGAAGCTACAGGGAGGTCTGTCGGTGCCGAGGGACTCGAGAGCGGGGATTTGTCGGAAGCAGCGGCGTGTATATTTACAGTCACATAAAGAAGTGTAGCGTTCAAGGTGTTGTCCGTCTGCTCAATGAAGCTCAGAATCTGACTCGTAAAGGTAGACAGATTGATAGTTGTTGTACAGACGTAAGGCCCAATGGAGACCAATGGATCATTGGAGCTATCCGGGAGAACAGCAATGCTAGGAGAAGTATTCCCGAGGGAGGTTGGAGATGCCTTTGTAACGGTCCCAGAAATATCAGGTAGTCCGGATCCCACAAGTACACTCAACGAACTCGATGTCTCAGACGAAGAATCAGAGGCTGTAGCTTGTCGTGCCTCTAGCATAGACCCAGAAGAAGCGGTTGCGAGCGGTGCAGATGTCAAAGTAGCAAATGTACTCGAGGACAGGCTCGATGCATCGTTTGAAGGAGCAGTAGCGTTTGTTATAGATTCCGGTATGGCAACAGGACAGAATGACCAGACCTTTCTCCCTGAATCCCAGTACAGGTCGAGTTCAAACCTTTGGAAGCCAAGGGCAAGTAGATTGGAAAGACAGTCTCCAAAATTGTCATCCTCATATCTTGAACGAGGAAAGCAAGCAGCCTGTAAAGAAACTCCCGGGGATGTGACATAATTTATAGGGACTCTCAAACCCAGATCTCTTTCTGACTAACAAGGGGTTAGTAGGGCCACAGATAGATAGGATGGGGAATTGTTCCAATTCTTACAAGAAAAACAGTTGAAAGTAGAGATCCGGACACCGGCTGAACTCCAGGATCCGGAGAGTAACTCTCACTCATTTTGGTGTCATTGACCTCTTCGGAGATCTTTCTGAGGCCATCGGGAGAGCCGGATACACTGAAAAGGCAGCAAGGGATGGATTGAGAGAAATATAGATTCTCAAATTACCTAACAATGAGCAAGACAAAACAGTGCCTTTCTCCGGTTCACAGCAACAAGACGAAAATTCCCATGCTTGAATGTAAAAGCTTCAGCATGTTCATGAAGGGTAGGTACCTAGGCCTAGGTAAGTAATAGCTTACTCCGCCTAGTGAATACCTACGCCATCTGTGGCGTACAATCCCTGCTTACAGTAAGCCACACGTCACGTTTCGTACTTCTGAACAGTTGTCGACAATTATTTCAGCCTTCCTCTTCCCCTCCTCATACTTCCACATTCCAACAACAGTCCTTACATACCGCAGACTGTATCGAAATAATGGCAACTCCACCCGCCCAAGGAGGTCCTCCAGGAGGAATTAATTTCCAGTTACCGAATGGCCAGCGACCAACCCAAGAGCAGATTGCTGCTATGCAGAGACAGATAGCTATTGACGCAGAGAAGAATGGAATGACAGTTCAAGAATTCGTCAAGAAGTTACAGGCTCAGGCTATGGCGCAACAACAGGCTGCTCAGCAACAAGCCCAGCAAGGAGGACAATTACAGCAACCCGCGCAGCAACAGCAGCAACAGGCGCAACAACCCATTACCCCAGGTCCTCCCAAACCTGAAGCTCTCGCGGTCGCCAAGTTCTTAAGGGGCCAGGATTTGAAGACGCGAACATGCATTCTGAATGGACAGCGGAAGGACATGTTCAAGGGTAACTTTTCAATCCACTGTTGAAATTGAATAATATTCTAATAATTCACAGTCAAGCGTGCCCTCCGAGCTCTGCAATCTGATGCCTACACCAAAGCCCGAAAGAAGAACCCCCTCCTCCCCGAGATTACCGACCGTGCCTCCCTCGAAAACGCCTTTAAGCTCCTCCCTCTCTCCCTGATCGCTCTCCGAGTGTCCAAAGTTGACCCCCACGAAGGACATGACCATGCCCCGGGAGCCCATAAGACCAAGAGAGTGAAAGGACTCTGGACTGTTAAGATCGAGCAGCAGCAAGAATGTCGCGAAGAGCTACATTTCGTGTGGTTGTATGAGGGCTCTCAACTTAAGCAAAGTTATACGCAGCCGGTGCGCTGGCCATCGTATTTGCTGTAGTCATGTTCCCTCTCTGGCCCATGAAGATGCGTCTCGGAGTCTGGTATCTGAGTATGGGTATGCTTGGATTGATTGGATTATTCTTCGCCATGTCGATCTTCCGTCTGATTCTCTTTGCGATCACAATGTTCGCTGTGCCCCCTGGATTGTGGCTTTATCCCAATTTGTTTGAGGACGTGGGATTCTTTGATAGTTTTAGACCCGTTTGGGGATGGCAAGAGGTATGTTATGACTCTTGGGTAGCTTTCAAATATTGGCTAACATTGGACATAGGAGAAGAAGAAAAAGAAGAAGGCTAAGAGTTCTGGCTCCGCAAATGCAGGTGCTACAATGGCAGCTATGACAGGACAACCAGCTCCAGCGACGGCAAGCACTAGTTCTTCAGCTCCTCAAATGGCCACTGGAGCACCGACACAGAGGAGCCTCACTCCCAGAGTGGAGGAAGTCTTCGACGAGGATTAGATTACGAACATATTGCAATATATTGCCTCTGGTTCGACTTTGCAGGTACTTGGGGTTGAGATTTTAATTGACCTGAAGAATGGTTGGGCGCAAAGGAGAGAGTGGCTCTCTATCATTGATTCTGGCCCGCGAGGAAAAGCTTGTATCATAGTTTGTATCTCTATTTCGCAGTACAATACCAGTCTTCTTCCATTACTACTTGGCTTTTAATGTGCCGGGCATGAGCTCCAGCCTATCGCGTCCTTTGTTTGAAAGCTTTGCTTTTGAAAACGCGCTTCACATCTTATGCTTGCAATTTAATCTGAAATCTGTTGAATTTCTCGTCGTATTTGTCAGCTTTATTTCAATATCCCAAGGGATGCCCAGATGAAAAGGCAAATAATTCACCCCCTTTCTCGCCTGCGCCTGCAGCCGAAATAGAAGTTCGAGGGATTGATTTGTCTACCCCCCCCCATTATTTGCAACAGAACTTCCAAGTTTCTTACATACAGTCAAAAGGAACCAGAAATATCCTTCTTCGCAGTTCCAGCGTTGGTGTAAAAGTACGGTACCGATGTTTCTTCCAAAATAATGTATATCCTCAGCTAGAACATTCCCAGCGCCCGCCGCCCACGGCTCATCCCGTACCCACCCACTCCACTCCACTCACCCACCACGTCACGTCTAGCGCGCTCATGAAAACATCCTCAAATGCATATCCCAATCGCGCAACACTACACACCATCTCGTTCAACAAACAAAGTGGGGGCTTGGAATCGCGGCTATGAGTTCCATATATCCCCCCATTCCACTCGTTACATTCCCCTAGCCATAATTGGTGCAATCATCGCATATGCAAAACCGCCCGAGCACAAAGTCACCAAAACCCCCCTCTCACCCAAAAACCCGTCGCAAACCCCCCACACACCTTTATCCCCAAATCCAACACCGCGCTCCTAACCCTCCTGCTCACGCGCATCGTTTCCTCCACTCCCGAAAAAATTCCCGCGCGAATTGCGTAAATGGCTGCGAAAAGCGGTTTGTTGTCCTCTTGCAAGCCTTTCCTATTTGGGTGAAATTAGAGATTGGTGCGATGTGCAACGTACCAATGTGCGAGGTACTATATACCTATAGCTAAGTAGCGACGCCGTTGTGTTAGCGATGCGATGATGGGTTGAATGAACCAGATCCAGAGTATAAAAGGGGCACTAGGTAGGTAGGTACCTACGCCCGTAGAGCTAACTACTCGGTAGCTAAAAGTCAAAGGGTTTTACTGCACATCGCACCACGATATAAGCTCTGCAAGCCCCAAATAGTATGTTTTTGTCGCAAACGCAATATCTCTCTAAAACCATACATATCTAAGATTTATCTACACAAATTGGAAGAGCATCACTCGAAGCACATATGGTGTAATTTTTACTGCATGCGCTCGAGTGGATCTGTGTTGCGCTGTGCTTTTTTCTTTGGGTGTTTTATAGTACGTCCAAGTTGGGCGGAATTAGAGATTTCTCTGATGTGCAACGTACCAATGTGCGAGTTACTGGATTTGGGCAAGTTCGTTTTTGGTTGGGTTGGGTGGGTGGATGGGCGCGGTGGTGGATGGGTGCGTGGGTGTTTGTTTAGCTGGACCGGTTTTTGAAAAGGTATATCTGCGACTATGCACCATAAGGGGCTTGAGAACACATTTCTGTTGCAAATCGCTCGCGCTTGTATTTTTTTAGTGTCTTTCTCTTGAGCAGGTGTATTTGCTTTCTCTCCCTTCATTGCTTCAGTTCTGGTGGGAAAATTGTGAAAATGGGGGGAATGGCTTGGGGCATGTCGGAGCTGTCTTGTGTTCTTTTTGCGCATTGTTTAGAGCTTGTATGGGCAAGTTTCAATTTCGGTTTTCATATGGAGTAAGGGCAATGCGTGGGTGTCTGGGTACCTAGGTATAGTGGGGATTTAAGCTGGAGGGGTTTCCGGCGCTTTGTAGAAGTTTGGTTCACGAGCCCACTGTCATGGCAGGCACAACCGCAGCGAGATGGAACAAGTGGCGTGGGTGATATCCTTAGTACCAGCCAGTGCTTCAAAGTTTTTGATTGATGAACATTAACACGACATCATTTCTATCCTTCCTCGAGTAAGCAAAGACAAACACATCAAGAGAGGAGGAGAAATCCGTATATGGTACACCAGGTACAAGGCCATGTACCGTACTAGCCCGATATATCCTTCATCGACAGCCAATCAAACAGCAATTCACAGATTGCCATACCTTCTAGGTCATATACCAAAATATGCCTTTTCCATATCAAAATAAACAGCGGTTGAGGCGCTCTTCAGACTTTGATTTGGATTCATTTATCCATCCTGACGTGGAGTAGTGTTGATACATAGAGATATCGCTTTCCTGTACTTGTACAGCCCCCTAACAATTATAGACATATTGCCTCGTGGTGCAATCTGCCAGTACTGGCCCAAGATTTTTTTGCATTTTCTTTTTGGTATTCTTTTTTCTTGGTTGTATGTGCTGCTACTTGTTATCTTTTGGGTTGTTTAGGTTACACGGCGTTTTGCTCCTCGCTTGGAGGGCATGAGCGACGTTGCTTGCTGGCAATCATGACATAGGAGTGAATGAAATTCATGTGATTATTGTATAGGTAGACAAACATGGATCAATGCCGCTGTATAATAACAGAACTTGTTGCACATCGCACTATTACCTCGCCTTAATCTTTTGTAATTCAGCGCTACAGAGCAATAGCAAAAGCTCGATGCCTGCCCAAGGAAATATACATTCACCTTCCGTCTATATAATATATTTCCAAAGCTCATAGCATGTCGACGTGCAGCGGAATTCATGCTAGTTGCCTAATTGAGGCTGCGATGGGTTGAGCAACGTGGTGCCGCGCTTGTGGCTCTGAGAAAGTATATCTTCAAACGAGTCACTGGGATGAGTGAATGTATGAACTGTTTTCCGCGCCTCAAATGGGCACTGAGCCAGCTGCTTTCTCACAGTTGATGACCTTTTGAAGTTCTTGCTACATGCTTTTTATTCCAAGACTTGTTCTGACGAAGAAATTGAAAAGGGGTCGACACGTGATGTTGACCACCTCTTTATCCGGAAAGAAGTTTCATAGCGACTCGCAAGCAGGTGCAATGCCTGCAGCAATGCCTCTTTAGTAATACCTTGGTAATATAATATCAACAAAAAGCATTAGAAAACTCGTGATCAAGTCCAATTTAGTAAACTGCCTACGGGATCCTAACGTTCAGGAGTTCATAGAACTCGGTTTGATTATTAGGGAAACCTTGCATTCGTAGGTAATCTTCTTTAAACTACATTCTTGATGCGCCTGTCCCAACCACCCGGGTTCTCCAACGCCACCGAAACAGGCAAACTATAAGACGACGCCTAAACCATAGCTATACTCCCAAGCTTTTGTGTCCACTCTTTCAATCCCGAATCAACGCCAAGCCCTCGCTTTCATTCCTAACCCAATAAGTGACTAACCTCGTCTGATAATTGTGATTATTCGGTCTTTACTTCTGTGCTTGGGTCTGCAGTGGCAGGTGTTGGTGGCTGCTCTTCAGAGACAGAGGTAGAGCGAAGGAGGTGCGATGGTGTAATAGGCTCATGAGTAATAGACGAGTTCGCATTAAGCTCAGCTACATGGCGCTCTGTTTCAATAATTAGCATCCAGTGACCACAAAAAATACCATGATATCAACTAACCCAACTCCCTAATCCTTTGACGTAGCATCTGGTTTTCCCTCACCATCATCTGGGCCTCGGCTTGGTAGAAAGCACCTTCATCACGTCCTGCTAGACTGAAAGGCTCACTGTTTTCTCCGCTGATTGATGTGGGTCTAATTCTGGGTGAAGTCGTTTGACTTGGAGTACGCGATCGTCGCTGTGCAAGGTCTGCTCGGGCCACATCGAAAGAGGTGCGAGGATGAAGGACCGTAGATGGCGAGCGTGGGGTAGATGTAGATGATTGTGGCTGTAGAGCAGGGGCATTGGTGAACGACATCGACCGCTCTGAGGTTGGTGTAGACTCGTCGATGACAGCAGGGCTTGAAGATTGGCCGCTTGCTGCTTGAAGTTGTTGAAGATGTTGTTGTTGGTTACGTATCATTTGAAGAAGGCGGTTCTGCATCTTATTAGCAATATTTTGGATACAGCTAAGCATCAGTTACTACATACGACTTGCGCTTCTTGTTCCTGTTCTATCTCCTGATGTATTTCGCCCAGGCTAGGGTTACGGTTGTGGTGAGGATCCCCGCTGGGAATGAGGGGTGAACCAGTGATAGAATGTGGACTGGATGTACGATAGGAAGCTGCATGTCCGTCGGTAACCATTTCGCCTGGAGATGGCAGATTCGGATCATTGAGCTGGAGATTCACGAGAACAGCAGAACGTCGGCGGCCTGTGTATGATGGTTGTCGATTTCGGGGGGCGGAATTGCTGGACGATCCTAAAGAATATATTAGCAGGCTCAGGTTAGGTGGAGAGATATAATGGAGACCCACGGTGCACGCCCCTAGAGTCTTCTTGTTGTAAACCAGCATTAACGGCGGCGGCGGCTTGGAGTGAAATTGAGGTAGAGCGTGGTGAGGGGGAGGGGCTTTGTCCCCGCAATGCTGCAGTTTCTCCGGAACTTGATAATGCGCGTCCCATGGTTGAGGAAGATGATCTGGAGGCAGGTAGAGAGTTTAGATCTGGAGCCATTGCAGCAGGAGTGTTTTATGGCCCAAAGGACAGCCTGTCTGTGATGGCGGGGTAGGTAAAGGAAGGGACCGGGATGGAAAGATTCGGTTTGGAGGATACTCGTAGCATGGAAGAGAAGGGAAGAGGAAGAGGAAGAAATCGGAGAAAGAATGGGTCTATCAGCAGGGACTGAAGGGGCTGGTTATGATTGTTTGTTACGTAGGTAGCTGTTCAAGCAAGCAAAGTATCCTGACAATTTGAAGGCTTTGGCCTTTGAAGAAGCTGGTGAAGCTTGCTGCGCTTTGCTTTAGGATGACGTTAAAAGCCCACTTCGGTCGGTACCTACCTACCTAGCTCTGGGCGGCCGATCGCATCACGGGATTGGGCTATCGTGAGAATCCAATCGTGTGCCGGCGCCTCACGCCAGGTCAGCCCACAAAGCACATAAGTGGAGGAATTTCGAAGGATTTTGGATATCAGATGACCCATGAGTATTGGCGGTGAAGATCACGAGGAGTGCAGAGTCTGCAGATATTTCGAAGTACGGACTTCTAAATAGTTCCAAAGTCTTGCTTTTGGGCGTGATCTACAATGTACTGTAAATTTGCTACCTTGGATGATTGGAGGCAGTAGTGCTTGTACTTTTTTCATAAGGTATTTACTCCGTCCCGTACTTCTCGACATCTAGAAGTATCTGCACAAACCGCAAAAGACGTATAATTCTTTCGTCCGGTTCCCGTCCCCGTCCCGAGAAGCTGTCTTTCTCCGTGCTACTCGAGCACAGCACAGCCTACCGGAGCTCATTACCGATAGTCTCGTTTTTCCAAACCCCGACCCCGTCTGGGGTTTCCTTGTGCATGAAATAACAAAGCACAGGACGCAGAGGGGTTTAGCCCTAGATCTTATCCGGCATCCTTGTACCATACACCGTACAGTACCATAAGGCAGGCAAGGCTAGGCTCCTGTTACTGTAGTCCGTAAAAGAACTTCTGAACTCCTGATTCCAGCCTTTTCCCTCACTACTCCGTACTTCCAGTAGTACTTCGTAAGAATCGTACCTACAGAGTACTAGGACAGATGCTCGAAATCACTTGCTTGCTTAGCGCCCATTACGTTTGGACCCCCTTGCAGTGCGGCTGCATCTAACAGCAACAGCGCTTCTGGCTTGTGATTCTCTTGCAGGAAACGGATTTTCAGTGCAGGTACTCCGTACGCTAATGTCAGGCACAAATAGCCACGGGCGTCCGACCCGCACTGAGCAGGGTGTGTCCTTTCACGAGAATTGAGCTTGAAGAAACAACAGAATAAGAAAAGAGTCGTTCCAGGCCCAGGTTATAGTAATAAATACGGAGGTAGGTAACATTCCGGAGATTCAGCCTTCTGTAGCCTGTACGCCTACTCTGTACTTACTACATAGTACATACCGACACTTTTAGGCGAGGCGGATGGTGAGGTGGTTTCAAACAATGCAGCTGCCAGCCGTTGGGGCTTGGACACGGGCCTGCTTTCCATGCTTTAAAAAAAAAAGAGCCGTTGGACCATACCGTTGGGCAAATTATGGGGCTCCGTTGCGCTTCTTCGCACCTTTGGAGACAAAATTTGAACTTTATATCTTCGGATCTTCGGATCTATGACTCTGGTCCTCGAGACGTAGCCTTACTATAATTACTTCTCGATAGTCGAAACAACAGAACTTCTTTCACAGCTAAGAAGGGCTTGCTCGCAGAACTATGTAAAGAGCAGCGCCACACACATCCAGTTACGTCTACCGGTACTATGATCCCTGGCCTCTATCTGAGCCCTGCTCACTGACAAGGGTCCACGCCTGCCACACGGGACCCTGCCAGACCGCTGGGAAACGTTCGTTCGCAAGGCCAGGCCTCTCCGTACTCCGTACTTCTGACCAGGTGGGTTGAGAGGAGAAGCGCTGGGAACCTCCATCCCTGAAGAAGTCTTCGACTAGGGTCCGTTACTTACCTAGGTAGTTTGAACTTTATCTTCCGCTGTCTTTCCTTCCCGCTCGTGTCTACTATGCTTCAATCCCCATCTTCTTCTCTTCTACTCATTGCTTTTGAGATGTATATATCCCGTTTTACTGCATACTAAGCCTACGCTAAGTGTGATATGAAACGGCTTCCTTTTTTTTCACATAGCATATTATCCCAAGATCACACCACACGCGTCAAACTCTTCTTCACGACCTCGCTCCATGTCCTCTGACCCGACTAGCAACGATACCTCACCCCAAGTCGGTCTTTTTCACACGCGCCTAGTGACAAACCTACATCTACAAGTGGACCTTGTTTGCCCAATAGTCACAGTCTCAATTGACTGGGTTGGGTGTGTTTTGTGCGCATCTTTGGAGACCAATATACGAGAGGAGGATCTTGAACCTGTTCGCTACCTAGGGTGTCCTGTTGCGAAACCTTTTGGGGAATGCCTCGACACTATCTGAAGCTCTGAAGCCTGTACCGTCCTTACAGTACAAACAAAAACCGACCCGGATATCGAGTTCTACACGGACGAGAAGAGGTGAAATCGTTGCAATGGCCAATACCCGGGCCGAAAACCCATTTCAGGATACTGATCCATCTCATCGATTCAACCCTTCCCAATCTAATTTCGGGTTTAAACGCCGCACACGTCCGCCTCCAGTACATCTTAATGATGTAAGAGAAGCGGAGAGCCGGATGCCTTTGAAGTTGGAACGACCAGAATCGAAAGGCGGATTACGTGGAATCTTTAGCAGGAACAACAGGTCAAATGTTGCTATTAACCCAGCCCAAGACGACATACCTCCAGTTTCTGCATTTTCTGAACGGTCGATGAAGGCTGTTGCAGAAAGTGGTCTTCCTCGAAGCCTGTCCGTGAAACGAACAACGACTTTGGGTTCCGAAACGAGACCAGTCACCCCGAAGCCTACCACTAGACTACCTCGAATGAACCTGAGATCCAAGTCTGTGAAGCAGGCCAAGGGCCCCCCCAGCAAGAAACCGATTATGCCATCGAGGACGAGTAAATCGAGTCCGAGGTCCACGAAAACATATTCACAACGACCAACTCGTACATCAACCACTTGGGATCCTCCACCTCTCTTCCAAGCATACCCCCAAGCGGTCAAACATGCAACGCTGTCTGCCTCGACGCTGTCCGCTGATGCGATATTGCGAATAAGTAATCACAAGCGGAATAGTAATGCACGGGAAGAGATGGCCCAAGCTCAGCAAAACGTAGGCGGTCCAATTGCAGCCGTAAAGAAGACGGAGAAGGCGAAAAGCAGGCACCGAAGGCAAATCTCTGGCTCAATATCTAAAGCAGATTGGACCCAGAAGATATTTATTTTGGTCACATCAGGGTATCTTCTCCAATATGCGGCAACTGGCTCATTTGATAGACTGCCAGAAAAGATGATGAAGCTTGGCAAGGAATCGGTGGCATTTGCAAGTGATGTAATTCCGGGAAAACATTGGGTTCTTCAGATTTCTCAAGCAATGGACTCTGATGGAGTCCCAGCTGCAGACTCCCGGTCATTATTGTCACGGCTTACTTTCAGGGGGGCTGATTATCGCAGAAGTGCAACCAGTTTACTATTGGTTCTAAATAGTGCGGAAGACATGGATGCCTGTAAGTCAAGTTCCCATACAAAGAAGCTACATTTTCAGTGTGAGCTCCGGAGCCGAGAGCTGTGCCAGGAGCCAAGGAAACGTGTTCCGCAGTATGTGGGATCCCGCCTCCTCGGACAGCTCCGAGTTCTTTAGTTACCTAGATCGATTCTGTTTTTGTTTCTATCATACTGATTCATTGGGCAGGGATGGCTGTTGTGCGAAGAGAGATTGAGGCCCTGGGTGGCAAGAAGCTTGTTTCTGAGACAGGGAAACCAAAAATGGATGACAATGTGATGCAACTCAAGGCGCCGCCAAGTCATCGCTATTTAGTGCAGAGGGATCCTGATCAGTTTTCGAATCCTGCTTCGCCTCAAGATCCTGGTTTTGCTCCCCTTTGCAACGTTGAGAATTCAACTGGAGAAACAATTGAAGATGCCGCTTCTACTCTGGTCGATCCTCAACCTCCGGTGATTCGACCTTCAACTGGCCACCGTTCCAGAACGAACAGCACCACGTCGCGCGATGAGCTGCAGCTTGATAGTTTGAGGCATAGCACTAATCGCTTCTCCTACGTGTCTTCTGGCCAGCGAACTTTGATCTCTTCGCCAGCTACTTCACCAAACAGAGAGAGTTTCTCGGCGTCTGAAGATACCCTCCCCAGCATACCTACTGAAGATTCGAGGCCAGGACCAAACGCGTCCGCCATCAATGAGCGCCGAAGGTCCATGCAGGCTATGCCTGTTCCACTTCTTGAAGTACAGACGCCAAAAAGTCACCGTCATTCGACCTACGGAGGCCCTTCTCGCCCAATTCGAAGCCCGTCGTCTCCTGTTACTCCAAATTTTAGTGTCCCAAACTCATCCATCAAAAGATATACAGCAATCAAAGGCCCCACTATCATGGTTTCACAACAACCCATCAACGAGATTCCTACCATACCCACGACGATGCCGACTAAATTACGTGAGGGGTTACCCCAAGGGTCCAGGAAGACACCACCAGTAGCATTGAAAGTAACCGTAGCCCAGTCCCAACCTCCTACAAGCCAGATGCAGGTATTCACACCCACCACATCTTTGAAGGAAATATCATCAATCAAGCCAGCAATGATCGATATTCCTCCTCGATCTCCGAGTGGAAATGGCCCTTCACCAAATGAAGTCGCTCTTCCATCCCCCGGATCCAGCCTATTGTCTCTGAATTCACTCGAAACTTCGCATGTAGGCTTCCACCTTCCTCGTAGGCACTCGAGCATGCGTACCCTAGTTGATACGGAAGATGGACTCCCACCAGCACCGCTGCGGCCTGCTCCGCCATGCCCATCTGAAGCGCTGTTGACACCTCTACCTGTCTCACCACCTGTTACTGAGGTGAAGGAAGAAGCGAACGTCACAAGTGCTCACGCAGACAAAGAATTACTATCGTCACTACCAGTTGTCACAAACACAAGAATTAAGCTCCGACGTCCAATAAGCATGCAAATTCGAGTTACAGAACGCTCGCAATCTCAGAGCCCACGATCAACACCCAAATGTACATTATTGCCCCGAAGCCGGCCATCGAGGTCTCCAACTAAAGAAACGAAACCAGCATCATCACTTATATCACCCTCAATGCAGCGCTTGAAATCAGAAGGGAAAGAAAAGTCGTTGCCAAATAGAAAGAGCTTGCCAATACTTATCAAAGGTCTTCCACCTGCCCCCCCGCCGTCCTGCGCATTACCTCCACTACCACCAGGAAGCAGTTCAAGCAGCTTGAATTTTCCCATTTCGCCGAGGAGTATGAGGGCTTCCGTGCATGCTTGAGAAGATCGTCTCTCAATTCGTCGTGCCCTTTTCCGACACACATGTTTAGCGTTGCTGCACGTCCAACTATTGAAAATATTGCGGATACCTAACACGCCTTTTTTCACACCACACGTATCGTTCGATACCATTTTATTTTGTCGATTTGTATAACAGGAGATGCCTTCAGAGAGGAAGAGTGCAAATATACCTAGGTATGGTTGCGAGCGATCGCGTACTAGGTGGGCAACAGAGATATTGTTGCAGGACATAATACATTCATTATGATGGGTTTTTCCTTGGTTTTTGGCAGGCGTCGGAATGAGAGTCATATGATTGAGATGAGATCTGAATGTGTTATTATATAATGACTAGTGCTGTACAATACGGAGAAGAAAATGTAATCAATATACTTATACCAATTAAGTTGAGGGGAAAAACCTGCAATAACACTCCCATAAGATAAAAACTTTGTGTTCTTCATTGATACACTAGTACACCAGTACAGTACATTGTACAGTACATTGGAAAAGAAGCATTCAAAGATCCGAAAGTTTTAAGCTCTACTCCGGATGTCAGCCTTGCATATTCAGCCTTGCAAAATTCTTGACATCACCGCCACCTTCGATCGCGTTAACAATAACACGGTATTTTCCGTGTCAAGATCATAAACCAGAGAACTGCAATGCAATCGCAATGAGCTGATACGTATGAGCATTGCAAGCCTATAAAGCATGTTTTCTCGGGCTCTGGGGAGTCAATTGGCTGCCAAAACCGCGTGGCGGGGCTTCGCAACAACCGCTGTGAGGGAGGCTGATTTCACTCATGCGGTATTCTCCCTAAAACTCCTCCGAGCAGGGCTAAGCTAAGCTAAAGATGTATAGGTCATTGGCGGCGGCGCGGTAGGGTTGGCTATTGCAAGGCAGTTGGCAGGTAGAGATGGGACGAGTACATTACTTGTAGAACGGAATGGTGGGGTTGGGATGGAGACGAGTTCACGGAATTCAGAAGTGGGTTGACAGTTATTGCACCAGCTCGAAATACATACTGACCTATTCTCTAGGTAATACACGCAGGGCTCTACTATGGTGCCGACTCCCTCAAGACAAAACTCTGCATCCAAGGCCGACACATGGTGTACGCCCTCTGCCAAAAATACTCCATCCCGCACAACAACATGGGCAAATGGATCGTGGCACAGACAGATCAGCAATGGGAGGAACTCGTCAAAGTCCATAAGTTCACACGCACCATCGAAGGCGTGCCGACCAACTTCGTCTCCCTGGAAGAAGCAGCAAAGCAGGAGCCCGACGTGCAAGCCAAAGCCGGGATCCTCGAGTCCCCCAGCACAGGCATCATCGACTCGCACTCGTACATGCAATTCCTGCTGGGCGATTTCGAGGACCGCGGCGGCGACGTCGCGCTGCAGTCCCCCGTCGTCGCCATTACGGCCCTCGGCCACCACGGCAGCGCGGGCTGGGAAGTAACCACGCGAGATAGATCCTCCGGCGAAGAAAGCACCTTCACGGCCGAAACCCTGATCAACTCGGCGGGCCTCGGAGCTTGCGATGTAAACAACATGGTCCTGCCTCCCAACAAACACCGCACGCAATACTACGCCAAAGGAAACTACTTCTCGTACGCCGCCTCGCAACCCAGCACAAGACACCTCATCTACCCGGCGCCGAACCCGGGCTTGGCGGTCTCGGCACGCATCTCACGCTCGACATCTCCGGGCGGATTCGCTTTGGGCCGGATGTGGAGTGGGTGGACAGCCCTGATGATTTGAAGGTCAATGATGCGAGGTTGCCGCAGGCTGTTGAGCAGATTAAGAAGTTTTTGCCGGGCGTGAAGGTCGAGGCTATTCAGGCGGATTATGCGGGGATTCGACCGAAGTTGGGGCATAACTCGGCGGTTGCGACTGGGAAGAGTTTTTTGGACTTTGTGATTAGGAGGGAGGAGGGCTACGAGGGGTTTGTAAATTTGCTTGGGATTGAGAGTCCCGGGCTGACGAGTAGTTTGGCGATTGGGGAGATGGTAGAGGGGTTGTTGTATAGGTGATCATGATGAGTGATGGGATATATATGTGATGTTATGTTGTATGAAATGTTAACAAGATTTAGATATGATATTCTCGGGTTTATATTCAAGCAACATATTCAATTCCGTCCTTTTCGTTCCTTGAAGTGTTACTTTATTCTCAATTCCAAATCCGGGGAGGAAGACGGTGTGACCATTCCTCCACATCCTTAATTTGACCCCACACAAGCAGCATAGCTTTGGTCCCCATCTCCATACGCTTGCCCGGCAAAGAACATGCACTTCCTAGGCCCTATAACAGGTTCCAGCATGCGCTCCTTAAGTACAGCAACAAAATTCTCAAATTCAGGGGTGCTAGTGAGACCCTCATTGTTATAGAGTTGGAAAGTCAATCCGTCGTATTGCCTGAATTGGAGCATGGGTCTGCTCCACCAGTATGATAGATCGTCGAAATTGGGGCGCCAGGTGTTTACGGCCTGGTCTGAAGAAGATGATTAGTAAGAATTTGAGATGGGTTACGTAAAACTAGGAAGAAGTTACCATGGGTCAGCACTTTCATAGCCAGATCTAGCTTCGGTTCGCCTTTGTATTTCAAATCGGAAATGCCCACATCCCAGCTCCGCCCGCCTCGACCGACTTGATACCGTTTGTACATCCTATCCTTGTTGTTCTCATAGTAGCAGCCGGAGTAGTAGAAATAAATGGCTTCTCTCAGCATGGCTGGCTTGTCTTCGGGTTTGGGATCCATGTGAAGCTATTCCGGGTTATCAAGTAATAAGACTAGGAGGGCGACAGCAGACACTTACAGATTTTCGCTCCCATGGGTTACTAAAATAGTTTAGAATGCCGATCCACAGTTCGTAATTCTCGTCACTAAACTCGTCACTTGTAACGTTGTGCAGAACAGCTAATTTCAAATGAGTGATTGAAGACCGCTGGGGTTCAGAAAGGCCGAACAGGAATGCGTCGGCTGTCTTAAGGTCTGCGAATTGGAAGGCGGTTTTGGAGAAGAATGTTGTCTCTGCGTCTGGAAGTTCGAGGAGAAGTTGTTTGCAGGCAAGTCTGATATCGGGATAGTTGCTTGGTCCAGTCTAGAATAGTGAGTGGGTGTCGCTGCAGGTTATAGGATAAATGGGGTTTGAACAGGCGAAGAGCAAATACAACTTGACTGGAATTTATCTGAGAGGTCTCAAAATACACCTAGTATGCTCCATCTGTTCAAACAAAACCTGCAACTTCCAGAATCCCATGACTCATGAGACATTCTCTAGCCCTGGGCGAACTTCCCGGGAATCCTCAAAACAGGCCGGATGATGGAGAGACGAGAAAAGATAACAGGTACTGTAAGTAGCTGGTGTAGGAAAGCACGTCAGGTGAAGGAAATTGGAACCTTACAGTAGAGCAATCAGCATGATCTCCCACACCAGGCGGACAAGCTAAACTCCCCGCACCCTTCTCAGCCCTACAAGCATGAAAGAAAAACTCCATTCCCAAAGATGACCACCTAGCTCTGCGGGAAGAAACATGAACAACATTCCCCAGAATCGCCTCATCCCAAATCTTGTCCCTAATCTCTCTGGGCAGAGTCAAAAGAGGAGAACTAGATTGCTGCTTGCATGCTCTCCTGTGAGCTTCGTCCCTTTTCGCCTGGGCGGCGAGGACCTGGGAGTTTTGAGCGGGATAGGTATCAAGGAGGAATTCCTGGAAACCGGAGAGGAGATCTGGATCGTGGTTAAAGAGGCGGGACACTTGGGTGTAGACTTCCGGGAAGGAGCGAGGCTTGGTTTCGTAATCGCTAAGGATTTCGTCGAATTCATGGGCGATGTTCCAGCGCCGCTGGTCTTCCAGGTGTTCCTTTGGGGGTTTGTTAGCTATGGGGTTTTACGATATTGGTATTGTGGAAAAAGGTGAATTTAAGAAGAAGAACTAATCGCTATTTGAAGACGATACCCGTGACTGATGGAGGTGTTGTTCTCAGCTTACCTCGACTTTCTGGCGATAGTCGGATGATTCCATCGTGGCGGGCAATTCAGAAGTTATCGAGTTTCAGACTTGGGTGACTTGGTAAATGATAAATTGAGTGGTCAGTGAGGGAAGAGAATATTGGTGGGAGATAAGTAGGATCAAGGTCAAGGCAGCACAGCACGTGCACGTTCCTTTTTGAGAAGGCACGCCACGGAGTCATGTGTTGACGCGATCCAGGCCGCTTGAAGTGGGGTCCGTCTCTTCACTACCGTATTAGGCAACGTGCTGTATACATATTGTTCGCTACCTTGTGCTAGGCTCCAACTCTCCTATGGAGAGGATGTTGGTTCCATTGTCTGATGAGTTGTTTTGGTACCCAAGTCATGTACAAATTGTACAGTATTGCTAATGCTTGCACTCCTAACGCCAATCAATGTTCATGTGCCCATTTCCACCTCCCGCTATCGTAACACCAGGCTGGGGAACACTTTCCGACTAGCCGTGTTCACGTGGAATTCGTGAATTCCATCCTCAGCACCAACATAGCTGCATTGGTTAGTCCAGTTCGCAGTAACGACAGGAGCGTACTTACAGTATCCGGCCATCCTGGCTCCAGCTGCATCCCATCGTCTCAAAAGACCCATTCGGGAACATACTTCTCAACACACTACTGCGCCCACCGCGAGACTCCGTCCCAGTTGGATTCAAGTCATCCGAGGGACGCCATGGTTGCCTCAATCGATGCGCAAAGTCTCGTCGATCTTCATCCTCTATTTCGATTCTCAAACGCGTAGACCGGTCAAGAGGGGGTTCCGAAGGGATTCTAGTTCTGTAGAGAGCGTCTATTTCTGCCCAAGGGCTGTTAGGTGAGTCAGTTCCACGAGGCGGTTGACGGGACGGCGTTAAAGTCAGGCGTTCGAGAGCGGACGCTGTGTCGTTATTGTTTCTTGGGGTATTAGGTCCCAATGTTTCCCGCTCAATCGCACTTTCCGCGGCGGCTAACTGAATCAAATTAAGCCGCCTGGGCTCCTGCTCAGCTTGAGATCGCCGTTCTCTGTCTTGATTTCTCTCATTGATGAATGATCTGAAGGAAGCCGCAGATCGCTCTGGATTAACAAATTCTCTAAGAGCGGCTGGTAGATTTGATGTTGATATTCGACGCTCTGCAGGTCGGGATGTACTTGTGTTTGTTAAAGTCTGGATATCTCTCAATATGCTCAATCTTGATGAACTTGCTCTCTCTAAACTTTCTCGTGCTTCATTTGCCTCATCCCTTTGACGACGAGCGATTCGATGGGCCTGAAGCACCTCCGTTTCTTCGATAGTCAAGGGAGCTTGATGTCTGTCTATCATCTCACGAGTCAAGTGTCTGAGTTGCCTTCTTTCAAGATCCAGTCCCAGATAATCCGGAGTGGTACTATTCGAAGGAGACTCCGCGCGGAAACGACGGAGACGTGGATCTATTGCACCATCATTCGAGCTTGATGTCACAACCACTCTTTCGACTCCTTCGGCATGTGAATCGATCGAGATGACCTGTCTTGAAAGGAACATATTCCGAAGGTCTGCAATGGCTATTCTCTCACTGGATTCGGTCCATACAAGAAGATCGAATGGTCCTGGGGAGAACGACATTGCCCTTATTGCTCCTGACTTTGGACCTGGCCGCGAGCTTGTGAAAACTTTCAGTAATGAATCGACATTTTCGTCCAAAAGTGTCACCGCATCAAATATGGAAATGGCACCGTATTGTGTTGCAATAGCTAGGTACTTGCCCGAGTTTGAGAAGCATGCCGCAAAACTTCCTCTCATATTGGACTCGTCAGACTGCTTTTGTCCTTCTAGTCGGAGACGACCTTGACTTTCCCATTGATAGCCTTCATCCACAAAGATATCCTCTACCCAATGCGCTTTTCTCCACGCCCTTGTATGAAGGTAGAGATAAGGATCGTCACAGATTGTGACAAGCAAGGTGCCATCCGGAGACAGAAGAGCTCGGTTCACATTATCCGGGAAGTCAATTTGTTCTAGGATTTTGGATTCTGCGACATCGAGAATGAAGACCGATTTGTCATTGTTGGAAAGCACAGCAATCGGTATGTCGTATGCGGCTTCTGATGCAATGGAATTGGGCGACCAAAGCTCAATGCAGTTGACGATCTCTAAGCCGATTTTCGAAGTCTTGGAGGAGAGCGGCCCCCGGGGCCTACGAGACAGGGAGAGCAACGAGCCAATCGACGAGGCTTCCCGAGCTGTGGTACGACTTGATGGATCAAGATCAAGAGGCAATCGAGCATCCGGATCTGTATCTCCTTCGGCCGCAGCTCTCTTGTTGTCATCTAAACATACAGCCACATATTTTCCGTCATCCCCCCCACAGCACAACCAGTCCTTCGAAGCAGTAAGGCATCTTGGGGCAAATGATAGCGCCGTTATGATCTCGCGTTCGTGCTTCTTGGTATCGAGGCGGATTATTTCGTTTCCACTAGGGTAGTAGACAAAGTTCTGCTGCGGGGAGCTTATGAGGGAGCGCAATTGCCAATGCCTACGTATAAATTATTAGATCTGCTGGTTCCCAATTCTTAGAGTGGCATACTCGGCCTGTATTGCAGCTCGATAGTATTTCCTGGGCTTTGGGAGGATAAAGTCTTCCGTAGCATCATGTCTAAATAGCGAGTCAGTATACGCGTTTGCGTTGTTGGACAGCCATCTAGCTGGTTGCACAAGCCAAACCTACAAACTTTCCTCTTTGACTGCCATGCTCGCTGCCCAGCGCGTGAGATCTAGCTTGTAGTGTTCATGAACATTGATACAAGCCTCGGTGGAGGACTAGGCAACCAAAGACAGAAAATGTTCTGTGGTACGAAGTATGTTGTTGATACGAAGTATATTGTATTTAGGAGGTGTTGCCACCGCAGATTCTTACGGTACTTGGTACTAATAGTTGGATGATGTTCGATGCCACCATCACCAATAATTGCGCCTGTACAGTGCAGTGCTAATCGACGTCAGGTTTTGGTGGAGCAACGTGAAGTGGCCAGTGCTTGTGTGATTACTTTACAGTACGAGTCGGTTCAGTCGGTACTGATATGCAGAGTTGCCTGATTTGACACCGTGGCGCCAGATATACCAGGCCCAGATCAACAGAAGTCCATGGAAGACCACGCTAACGAGCCGGCAAAAAATTTAAATCATCTTAACCCGAGTGTTTTTCTTCTTGCATTTCCATCTCCCTCTTCAAACCACCTCCCTTTCCTTTTCACCACCCATTCGCATCCAAACCGCATCCTGTTACCATACCTGTCTCTTTATACCGACTACACCTGCAGATATGATGTCCTCTAGATTGGCGCGAGCTGTAAGTTGTAGCCCATCTTGATGGTATCGTTACGTCCATTGACCCTTTCGATAGCTTCCTCGAGCTACATCTTCCGCCACACGATCGCCACTCCTCCGCAAACCTTTCTCATCATCATTTGTAAGATATAACTCGGAAGATGGCGACAAGAAGATTAGGGGACCAGTCATCGGTATCGATTTGGGTAAGTCTTCATTGCAAAGCGCCGCTCTTGAAGTAATCGATCGCATGCTAATCAATCCATCTAGGTACCACCAACTCTGCCGTAGCGATTATGGAAGGTCCATCGGCCAAGATCATTGAGAACTCAGAAGGTAGGCAATAAAATCAAGTCTAATCACTTCAGCCCCTGACAATCCATAGGTGCTCGCACAACCCCCTCCGTTGTGGCATTTGCCCAAGATGGCGAGAGATTAGTTGGTGTCTCAGCAAAGCGTCAAGCTGTTGTCAACCCAGAAAATACATTATTCGCCACGAAGCGATTGATTGGACGCAAGTTCACCGACGGTGAGGTCCAGCGTGATCTCAAGGAGGTTCCATACAAGATCGTTCAACACACAAACGGCGATGCGTGGGTTGAGGCACGAAACCAGAAATACTCTCCATCCCAAATCGGTGGCTTCGTCCTACAAAAGATGAAGGAGACTGCCGAAGCTTACCTCACGAAGCCCATTCAGAATGCCGTTGTCACTGTTCCCGCCTACTTCAACGACTCTCAGCGTCAAGCTACCAAGGATGCTGGTCAAATTGCCGGTCTTAATGTTCTCCGTGTGGTCAATGAGCCAACTGCCGCTGCTCTTGCTTATGGCTTGGAGAAGGACCAGGACAAGATCATTGCAGTATACGATTTGGGTGGAGGAACCTTCGATATCTCGGTCCTCGAGATCCAAAAGGGCGTGTTCGAGGTCAAGTCGACCAATGGTGATACCCACTTGGGTGGAGAGGATTTCGATATCCACTTGGTCAGACACCTTGTGCAGCAATTCAAGAAGGACTCTGGCATTGATCTGACCGGTGATCGTATGGCTATTCAACGAATCCGCGAGGCCGCCGAGAAGGCCAAGATTGAGCTGTCCTCTTCTATGCAGACCGATATCAACCTTCCTTTCATCACTGCCGACTCGTCCGGACCCAAGCACATCAACTCCAAGCTCTCGAGATCACAACTCGAGAAACTTGTTGACCCTCTCATTTCCCGAACTATCGACCCTGTCCGCAAAGCCTTAAAAGATGCCAATCTCCAGGCCAAGGACATCCAGGAAGTCATCTTGGTCGGAGGTATGACCCGTATGCCAAAGGTCAGCGAGTCTGTCAAGAACATCTTTGGACGTGATCCTGCCAAGTCTGTCAACCCAGATGAGGCTGTCGCAATGGGTGCCGCCATTCAGGGTGGTGTTCTTGCTGGTAACGTCACCGATGTCCTGCTTTTGGACGTTACACCTCTCTCTCTCGGTATCGAGACCCTCGGTGGTGTCTTCACTCGTTTGATCAACCGAAACACCACTATTCCCACCAAGAAGTCTCAAGTCTTCTCAACGGCAGCTGATTACCAAACTGCCGTCGAGATCAAGGTTTACCAGGGTGAGCGTGAACTAGTCCGTGACAACAAGATGCTTGGTAACTTCCAACTTACCGGTATCCCACCTGCTTCCCGGGGTGTCCCACAAATTGAGGTCACTTTCGACATTGATGCTGATGCGATTGTCCACGTTCACGCCAAGGACAAATCTTCAAACAAAGATCAATCCATCACCATTGCTTCAGGATCCGGTCTCTCCGACTCGGAGATTCAAAACATGGTTGACGACTCCGAGCGATACGCAGAATCCGACAAGGAGCGGAAGAACGCTATTGAGGCTGCCAACCGTTCAGACAGCGTCTTGAACGATACTGAGAAGGCTCTGAACGAGTTCGCCGATAAGCTTGACAAGACTGAGGCCGACTCCATCCGTGAGAAGATCACCACTCTCCGCGAGTTTGTTAGCAAGAGCCAATCTGGCGAGGGCAGCGCCACCGCCGCCGAGTTGAAGGAGAAGACCGACGAGCTCCAGGTGGCGAGCTTGAGCCTTTTCGACAAGATGCACAAGGCCCGCGCCGAGTCAGGCGAGGCTCAACAATCAGGAAACGCTGGTGAGGCAAACCCCACAGAGGGCGAGGCCAAGGACGGCGAGAAGAAGCCGTGAAAAGCCATTTAGAGACAGCATTTTCTTTTGACATTTGCAGCGGTTTTGGGCGGGCTCAACTAGACTTTACGGTCATGTAATTATTGTACTCATATGTCGCACGTGGCGACTATTCTCTGTTGTCATACCTACATGCTTTATTACTGCTTTTGGGCAAACGGCGTTGGAGCGCGCATTGCTCTCCGCTATGAGCCAGCGTTCAGAGCTTGTGTGGTGGAGACTTGCACAGAAAAGGGTATACTATAGCTGTATAAAATAGGATAAGACGAATAATATGACCTCTCCTCTCACTTCATGTCTCCCAGTTCCTGTAGTGATCAGTCGCTGCAATCATGCTCAGCACGCCATGCAATGTAGCAAACAATACGCGGGAAGGGAAAGGATTACAGAGCAAGTAACTGAATCCCGCCTAATCCGTGGGGCAAATTAGAAGTAAATGGATCTGTTGCACTTTGCAATTTCATAGAATGTCATCCTTGATTTATCTAAGTTGGTGTTCTCCAAAGTGCTCTTATTCACTCAGTTTTGCCCTGTTTGAACACCGGATTTTGGCATTGGTATATCAACCTTCAAAGTCTCTATGCCTAGATAGAATCTACTCTTTATCAACTGTATGAAGTATTGAAAAGATCCGTAAAATGGCAGTTTCTTCGAGAATAATCAATATTATACTCAAGGGCTGCAGATTTGTTTGCTTTAGTGCAGAAGAGACGGGGCAAGGTATCGCAGCTCAACTATAATACAAATAAATAAAATGCAACAAAAATGAGTCACATATTAGTAAAAATCCTAGATTGCAATCCTACCTTATTACACATTACACATATAACTAGGTACTGAGTAATCCAACAAGAGACGTTTTGTATGTGGCGAAGAAATCGTATTGTGACTCTTATCAAGTTATCAGCAATCAATAAGTCACGTGTGATAAATGTAGACTAGCGAAATCGCACTTTTATTTTCCAGACCAAACCAACGATCTTCCAACTTGAAGGCACGATACCCAGACACGACTTGATTCTTTCGAAAAGATTGAGATATTTGTCTGCAGAAGGTGCCAAATCAAATCAACGCGTTCAACGCAACCAAAATCTCCCGAAGATGGCAACCAAGGCCATCCCCACCAAGTAAAACCCCTCTCTTTCTCCACCTGCCACCAACCTTCTAACACTTCAACAGGGGCGCCGACTGGGCTGATGATGAGGATCTCGATGATACCGTAGATGCTCTACCTCAAAACACTACAACGACCAACAAGGACGGTACTAAGACGATTGTGACATGGCGGTTCAATGACGATGGCAAGAAGGTCAAGACAACCCGCCGGATACGCTTTACTACACACAAAGAAGTCGTCAACCCTCGAGTGGCAGAGCGGAAGCAGTGGGGCAAGTTTGGATTATCGGCCAAGGATGCAGCAGGGCCAACAGCTGATACAACTTCGTATGGGACATCACTATATGTCATTGAATAAAAGCTAATCTCATTCTTCAGGGTCGGCGAGAACATCATATTCAGACCCAGCTCCAACTGGCGAAAAGATTCGAAGGAAGAGAAGACCGAGGCCGGAAGCATGAAGGAGAAGCTTGAGGGCAAGAAGGTCAAATGTCGTATCTGTAACGGAGAGCATTTCACAGCAAGATGTCCCTTTAAGGACACCATGGCACCTGTTGGAGAGGAGGGCGCAGCGGATCCGGCTGCTGGACCAGCAGATTCTGCAGCCGATGCAGTTGGTGGTCTTGGAACAGGAAAGAGCTCATATGTGGCACCTCACTTACGAAATGGCGGGGCCGGTGCAGGTGCTGGAGACAGAATGGGTGGTGGCAAGTATGAGCGAGATGACTTGGCCACGCTTCGTGTTACAAATGTAAGACCCCAATACCTTTCCATATCCATTTTGTTGCGTACTAATTCACTGTGTAGGTCTCGGAGATGGCGGAAGAACAGGAGCTGCGGGATATGTTCGAGCGCTTTGGG
The DNA here is from genome assembly GCA_007821475.1 of Lachnellula arida. Lineage (NCBI taxonomy): Eukaryota > Fungi > Ascomycota > Leotiomycetes > Helotiales > Lachnaceae > Lachnellula > Lachnellula arida. Next base: position 28,654 of record QGMF01000120.1, read on the forward strand.
CGTGTTACAAGAGTCTTCCTTGCGAAGGACAGAGAAACTGGTCTTGCAAAGGGCTTTGCTTTCATTTCATTCCAGGAGAGAACAGATGCTGCGAAGGCGTGCGAGAAGATGGATGGCTATGGATTCAAGCATTTGATCTTGAGAGTCGAGTTTGCAAAGAAGGCGGCGGCTTGATTACATCCAAGGCCAGGTGTATTGTACAGAGCTATTACGAAGACATGCCGAATTCTTCTCATATGGTCATGAGGCTAAGAAAAGGCTATAGGAGCCACCAACTAGCTCGCAATGGAGAGTTAACTTCATATATCAGGCGATTCACGACCACTAGTCAGTCACTGAGGACTTCAAAATCCGAAACATTCCTTCATGGACTTCTCGGTAAATCCCCTCATCCATCCCCCTTTTCAGGCCCGGTCCGAGTATCCCTGTGGCTTCTAGAATGAGTTGCCTATTTTAAAATTTCCATTTCTCGTTTTACATTTCACCCACATGCACTTCGATTAGATCCCCCGCCAAGTACAGATTTTCACTTTGCGCTGAGTCAGTCACAGTCAGCCCTAATTTGGTTAAAATGCCCTCGAAATGTTTCCAACGTGAGACGGGAGAGAATAGCCTCTTTGTGGGGTATCGCATGGCAAGTACACGCGCGATCGGATCTGCATGTCAGGCGACGGTGCGTTCCCTGTCAATTACTACTTAACAGCCTCATGGGCTGACAAACAGACCCCACACACATCATGTATATTTAGCAACTGGTCCGAATCCTTGATGTCGAGTGGCAGGCTCGGTGCAGGCAGCATCAGGCTATACTCAATCACGAAGGTATGGTGGCATACTTCCGATCCCACACAAGATCTGCAAATCCTTTATCTTGCCCCAATACGGCAGTACGTATGGGGGATGCAGCTCCAGCTGAGTTCTTGCTGAGCTAACGAATCTGGGCCATGAAGAATTAATTGACGTTCTCCTCGCTTGACGCCATTCAAGACTTATGATTGGGTACTTGGGATACTTGTTCAAAGAATGCCAACAATTCCTTATTTCTAGCGTAGAGCCTTGTCGAGCCAGGAAGGGGCACAGTGAGAACCTCATTCCAATCCCACTAACTCCACTTGAGAGCAGCCAGAACTACGAAACCTCCAGTGAAGGTCGTCTCAGGCGAGCCTGTGTCTGTTGAATTACTTCTACGGCATTTCACATCACTCGGCCAAGCCAAGTCTTCGATCTCTGTTGTCTCGGTGTAGAAGGTCAGGCAAGGCAAGGAAAGGGCTTGTGAAGTAATGCAGTTGCCTCCGCCCAAGGTGCTTGCTGCTCTCCCAAAACCGAACTATGTCGACCCCGTCACGAGAGGCGATGCCAAGGTCATTGTCAACGTTGTTTTGTACACCATCTTGCTGGGCTTCATTGGGCTTCGCATCTATACGCGAACGTATCTGAGGAAGTTCTTTGGGACTGATGATACTCTTATCTTGGTTGCGCTGGTACACTTCCCCGCCTTGCCATGCGCCGATCTTGTGTGACCTATTGACACTTGAGATAGATTCCCACTTCCGTCTTCTTTATCATCAGTGTGCTGGCGGACACAAAGTTTCACTGGACTCGTCACTCTGTAAGTAGTTGAAATGGAGTTTGGTATGGAGCAGGATTACTAATGTAGTCAGAATGATATACCACCCTCTGAAATCCCCCGGGGACTGAAGATCGTCCTTTGTACCGAGTTGATGTTTGCAGCGGCATGTACTCTGACGAAGTTATCTATGCTTGTGTTTACCTACCGATTGCTCTCGTCTTCTGGGCGGCTTTGGCGGAGAGTCACTTCCGCTGCAATTGCCGTGGTCTCATTGCAGGGTGGCATTTTTTGCATTTCTGTGATCTTCCAGTGCCGGTCAGTTACTTGTTATTTTCATTCAGTTGTGTTCGTACCAAAGCTGGCACAATTCGCATTCCTTCAAAGTCGTCTCGGCAGTTGCAACTTATTTTGCATACTAACAACCCTTCCAACCTAGGCCGCCCTCACATTACTTTAGAGTAACCATTGACCCGCAGCCAGAATGCATCAATGAAACCTGGTCCCTCCTCGTGGCGGGTATAATCAACACCTTCACAGACTTTGTCGCAGTAGGGCTTCCCATCCGCACGGTCTTGTCCGTTCAACTACGAGCCAGGCAGATCTTTCCAGTAGCAGTCCTCTTCTGCTTCGGCTTCCTCTCCTGCTGTTGCGGGATCGTTAGGACATACTATACCTACAAAGTATCTACGAGCTATGATCAGGTCTGGGATTCATACCCTGTGTGGATAACTGCCGCTTTGGAGTTATATATTGGAATTGTACGTTTCTCTCAGCCTTCTTTCTTTCCTTCCTCCTTTCCTTCCCCAATAACACAACATCGCAACCCCTCCCTAACCCCATCCTCAGATCTGCGCCTCAATCCCCGCCACAAAACCCTTCTTCTCCACCATCCTCCCCCACATCTTCGGCACCCTCGACCCGCTCTCGCGCCCCTCGTCCTACAACTACAACTACGCCTCGGCCTCGGCCTCCCGGCAACTAAACCAATCCCGCAGCGCCAAGATGGCTTCCTCGAGTGGAGACACCGAGGCCGAGCACGGCGAAGAACTGCTGAACCTCGAGAAGGCGCTGGGGAGCAGGAACGACAAGGGTGAGGCGTTTTGCACGACTACGATTACGGGGGGCAGGGGCGAGAGCGAGATGGAGGCGCCGGAGGAGTATCTGAGGATACGGCAGACGGTCGATTATGTGGTGGGGCAGGGGAGGAGACGATGAGTGGGTGGGTGGTTGAAACATGCATATGCAAGGAGTATGGGAGGGAGGGCATAATAAATGGAGTTTTTGGGGTGGTGATTTGTACATATATACCGCACTGGTACGCACACTGGTAGGTAGGTGCTGGATCTGCTTGGATAGCGATACCCCATGTGCTTTGGAATTTGTTCATATGGTTATAAAACGGAATAGTTTTGAGCCATTTATGTCAGCATTAAGATACCCAACTTACTGCTTCCCCTTTACACCTGCCTTGCGAATCCTCGTGGTCAGACATCTTGTTTTTTCACACAGGTAAAGCCTCCTATGAAAGACTGGGCTTTGAGGCATAGAAGCAATCAATCCCGAGACAGTTGCTTGATCTAAGACCAGAAATAGAGGCACTCGATCGTTGCTAATGTTCTGGTTAGGTGATGAAGAAAGGAGGTTGACGTTGACGTCAAATGTAGATATAGAAGAAATCTAGGTTAGAACCGCAGAAGTTGAGAATGATGACAAGCTGCTATGAGCTCCTTTCTTCTCGGTTTCTGGATTGGGAATTGGCAGCTTGGATGGTGCTAGACTTCAGACGTATTTGAAGAACAAAGGCGGAGGGCATTGCGGAACCAAGGCTGAATTTGTAAACTCAAGAGTGATACAGGAAGTTCGTTCCCGATGAGGTTGTGTCACCACTATAAGAGAGAAAGGGCCGACCTGGGACAATAAAGTGTCAAAAATATCAATGTCCCGTAAGTCGCTTGATTGCATTCTGATATAACTTCCTGTCCGTCAAACCACACTACAAAGATCCTCCCCGCTACTGTATTTACGGATATTCATCATCCCAAATTACTCCTCACCAACCAAGTTAGTACCCTCTCTCAATCCCTCAACAACAAGATCGTGGCCCTCTGCCCGACGGTAGATGTCCTTGACATCATCGGTCGTAGTCTCGAAGTGGCTAGTAGCGTCGTAACTCTTGGAGATGAAAATGTTGTCGTTTACTCCGCTTTCCAGTGGCTCGTAGAGCGGAATGGAAGGACCCTGATACTGTTAGTTTCCGGATAATAGTTAAGAGAGAAGGAGGGTTACCATGAACTTCTCTTCAATTCGTCCGAGGCGTTCAAAACCGGGTGCGAGTTCAAGATGGTGGTTAGCTGAGGTCTCAGCAATGGTGGAGACGATAGCGATGTAATATCCCTTCGGGCAGACATTGTGGGCGCTTGAAACGACAGCAATGTAGATATCTAAGTTGTTAGTTTGTAAACTCAAAAGCCAATCTTAGCTAGCATACCATGGTTGCGTCCAACTTGAGATTGGGGAATGATCAGCTGACAGGAGTCGCTGTTATCCGTGCCGGCAAGAGGATGGTTCAAGATACAGATGGCCTTCAGGAGTTGTCCGGTTACCTGAGCCTTCCCGGGGAAGTAAGAAGGATCTGCAAGAATCTTCTTGCACTTGGTGGTGAACTTCATTGGCTCCTCTCCTCCCCTGTCCTGCATGGTGGCCTTGATTCCCACTGCCTTGTCACCCTCATATAGGACCTCGTCAATGTTGGTGTTTAGCATGTAGGTTCCACCATAAATGGCGGAAAGGCGGGCAAAGCCTTGTGGCAGCTCTCCAAGACCGTAAAGGGGGTAGATGTATGGCGACTTTCCGTATCGAGACACAGAGTTTCCGTAAAGACGGATACGCTCGATGGTCTCTGGGGCGGTACCCTTTTCACCAATGTAGCTGTCGGTTTGGTAAAGGGCCATAGCGTGACCAATGAAGTCGCGAGTGCCAGCCTCGAGCCCGAATTTGTCATATACGTCCTTCATTGTGCAGGTGTTGATGTCGAGCCCTGAGGGGGATTAGCGGGAACTCCGTCAAATAACCGATACGAGTATATACCCTTGTGGCTTGCAGAGTCTGTAGTATCGAATGTCCCAACCCACTCAATGAAACTCTTCATGCGTCTCTTCTCGAAGATACCCATTAAGGAGGATCTCAGAGCCTCCCCCGCATCTGAGGGAACCTTCGCAACGGTAGCCTTTGCACCAGAGCCTTGTTGCACATAGCTTCCAGCCACTTGCTTGAATTCGAGGTATCTTGTGACATCGGTAGAAACGAGGATGTTCGTTAATTCGCCGCAGGACATCAGGAGCTTGGGGACGAGGTCGATGTTCCAGTCATTGACGCGTCCGTACTTCTTCCATGGTTCCTCACCCTTTGTATAGTTCCCGTACTTCTTGAAGAGCTGAAAAGGGTCAGAGGAGTTGGCAGAGGGTATGGGAGCGGGGTACTTACAGTCTCAATGTTGACAGAAGCTGCTTCGCTGTTTGTTTGTTAGTTTGGTTGAGGACAAGGATGAGGAGCAGTGGGTGGGCTCGTACCCTCCATAATGGTCATTACGGTCGATATGCAATACTTTCTTGCCTTTGACACTGAGAACACTGGAAAGCTTGTCAGCTGTTAAGTCTGCAGGCCCAAACCCTAAGCTGCATACCCAGAAAGCACACATTCAGTCAAACCTAATTGCGGTCAGCTACCTCGATCTCGATGCCCCTCAGTGCGGGGTCGTTGCATACCTGTTCCAAGGACAATAACATCGTATTCGGGGGCGATATCATCCATGGCGATGTCAGGTGAAGAGAGTATATCAGGGAGAGGCACAAGAGAGCTCTTAGATTGGGATGATTGGGATATTCGGTGAAGGCAAGCTAAAGTTGTGTCTTGCTTGCAGTGTTATCGCTGGTGGTTGGCCTCGCTAAAAGGTGTGCTTGTCTCAGTGCACCAAGTGTTTATGCGGCTAGGATAGTTGTATCAACAAACTAAGCTTAAAATAATCAACAGCCTTTATACAAGTATGGTATGCGTGGGTAGATTATAGTACAATTCTTTTTTACAAGGTCTACTCGCAGATGCATGCTCCGATCTGATATCCAGCTCATCAGTAACCTCAATCCCTTTTACAACCCCCATCATTGATGGCCTAGGCCCGCATATATCTACAAATGTAGACCCAATTTGTGCATGCCCCTCCCTGTACCTTCGTATGTCACCTTAAGCGTTTGGCTGATTCTTCACCTCTGGCTTCGCTTCTGGCTCAAGCTGGTTGGGCGCTGCTCCGGTTTCTGGGGATAGTTCGTACTCCGACTCGTCCGTTAAAGCATCCTCTTCCTCAATGAAGTCCACTGGCACATAAGCCGGACCATCCCCCGAGAGGTTGACCTCCGGGTCCTGCTGTGCAACCTCTTCTGCCTCCCTCCAAGAATAATAGCGCTCTGTCAGGGCCTGCTTGATCCCTCTCATAGTAACTTTCACCTAAGATAACAATCAGCACATGCCCACTCCTCCATATGTTCCCACACAAGGAAGACTCACAACACGATCTCTCGCCTCACTCTCAAAATCACCATATCCAGCCTCCAGCCTGCGTCTCTCATGAGACTCCGTGGCAATTCTATTTCTTTCCTTACAACACACCCACCACAGCGAATGTAAATCCTCCCAACTCTTTTGCCTCAGCTCCTCCACAACCCACGATCTCCCATGTGCGTTATCCTCCTCTGGCGTGTTCATAGGCTTGTCCCTGCTGTGGAAAAACTCCCACAGTCCATGATCCTTAGCGACTTCCACCTTGGAGCGCTTCTTCGGGTCGAGTACGGGTTTGGGGAGTGGTGCCTTGGAGATTGAGACCGGCTGGCGTAGACCGGTACGCCTTTGCGTGGAGACTCCTCGTAGGGGGTTGTTGTCTCGGGGGTAGAGGGAGCTGGTGGTACTGGAGAAGGGGGAGCTCTGTTGAGTTGGGACCAGCATTGAGGGCAGGAGGAAGTTCGGGGGGGTTTGCGATATCCTGCTGGGCTTCAGCAGCCGCCTGGCTACAGGCCGCATAGTCGTAGATGCCGACATTGTGGATGTAAATATACAATTGCAGTGCTCCTGGCTGGCTGGCTCAATTCGCGAGGACTAGTACGAGTACAAGAAATATTTCTACACGTGCACGTGTTTTGAGATGCGGCCCCCGTAGGATATAAAGTACGGTGCCGCATTAGCACCTTATACACAAAACCTGGTGGATCATCTAGATCTCCAGGGCTCAAGCCACCAACACTTCACATGACGGATGTTACACAAGAAGTTCGGGAAATTCTTTTCTGCTCGTCGCTTTTACAACCCAAGGGTTGCACATGCCTTCGGGTGGCAAACGCCTTTTCACCTTTTGGTAACGCCAAGAACCAATGAGTACCTGTCTTTCTCAACGGTTCAGTACAACCTTGCAGGAGGCGAAGGCCAAAGGTTATTTCAACTATCAAGTACCTAGGTACGTATTGAAGTATATGGCCCAAGGAATATACTGCTGTAAATACTTGTCGAAAGCAAAAAGTGATGAATGAAACCTAGTATGGCCAAATTATTCAAGATAGACATGGCACCACTCAAGAAATAGGAGGGAAGTTCATCCAATCATCACAAAATATTACTTCGGGTACTTTTATCTTTGTAATACATATGGTGCTGTTTAGACCGTTGCTTTTGCGTAACCCAATATGCAGGCGTCCTAACCTCAACAAAATTGTGACTCAAAACGCCTGGCTAAACCAACTCGCTCCAAATGAGACAGTCTGATTACATTTGCTCATCTTGACTGGCTGACGTGGGCACAACCAAGCCCTTAATTCAATCCAATACCCGGCTCACTGCTGACCCAGAACCAGCAAAGTGGCCATTATTTTCACCACAACGACTTTACAGAAGGAATGCAAATCCAGCAGCAACGGCACCAACGAGGCCATGGATCGAATTGGCGCCAGCCGCGTTTGGTGTGCTTGATGCAGCACCTGCTGAGCTGGTAGAAGTTGACGATCCCGAAGAGGACGAGGCAGAGGCGTTTAAGCTGCCAGATGCGGCACTGGATCCCGAAGAAGCTCCAGTTCCAGATGATGAGGGGGAAGCAGACGCAGATGATGTGATTGTGCTGCCAGGCTCGCTTGTAGAAGATGAAAGTGCTGATGAAAAAGAGGCTTGCGATGAAGAGCCAGACGCCGCGGATCCGGAAGCTGAGTTGACAACCGTTGTTGGGGGTGAAATTGCGGCTGAGGTCGTCTTTGCGGTGATTATGGCACTTAACTGAGAAAAGCTGGAAGCGTAACTTGACTGAGCAAAGCCTGAAGCAGTGCTGGAGGCGGCTGCTGTGGACGCTGCTGAGTTCAGCTTCAGATAACTCGGAGAGTATGTCGCTGTCCCTGAATAGGCAGCGCAACCCGGGACAGTTGTCTTGGGGGGAGCACGACCGCCGCCGCAGTCAACGAAAGCGCAGATTTCGCCACTTCCCGGAACATAGTAGAGCACAGATGCCTCCCCATATACGTCCTTTGTCAAAGAAGAGACGCAACCCGATAAATCAGTCTTGGCGAAAACAGCGGCGAAACCTGCCAATGCGACGATGAAAAGTGATGAATACATGTTAGGTAGAGCTTGTAACGACAGTTGGCGCGAAAAGGCGATATTGCAAGTTCTGGAGATGATTGAAAAATTAAGCTTAAAAGGAATCCCTGAACGAAAGTGTGAAGTTGGTTTCTTAATTAGGTTGTGGAGAAGCAGATCAGAACGAAAGGGAAAATCCGACGTCTTAAAGATATTATTGCGGCGAAGCATCGCTAAGCGACCGACAAAGCTAAAATTAGATATGAACTCCTCACGTGTACTTCGTATTTCGAAAGAGCCTTGGCAGCATTGAAATGGAGAGGGGATTCAGGAGAGGCATCTACTCCGTAAAACTCTAGTCACTCTGCACTACCTACTACTTGATCAGTGAGTAGAGGATCTAGGTATCATGGAAATGCTAGCAGATGCTGGAGGAACTGCATGTCGTGAAGAAAGCTGACGCTTCAGAGTAGTTTTCCATCTAGCAAAATATAATCGTCGATAATCAAGACGATATGCATAATACCCTGAAAACATATTTAGAGAGTATATTTGCAAGCACCGTATCTGCAAGTAGCGCATGACGAGAAATTCTAACGTGTTGCTGTATCATTAATACCCTTTTGAGACATTCAAAAGTCCAACGATTGGCATATTAAATCGAGAAGTTATATAAGCCTGAAAAATACTTACCGGTAATAACATTTGCTGGGACAGTGGAAAGTTCCCAGCTACCGTACAAGACAAGACGATCAGAAGAAGAGATAAAAATATAACTTCCAATCGTCATTTAACGGTGTACACGTGATAGACGATTACCTCTGGCACTGTGCAGAAAGGCATGAGACTCGAGAGCCTCGATCAGAGCAGCGGGTGGGCGTGGGCGTGTATATGCAATCCGACCCCAGAATATTTGTGGCGCCATCAAAGCCCAGTCCATGACTCGGGTCCCCTTATGGCAGCACTGTACGGAAATTCTTCGCGTATACTTGCGTTGCCCTCGACTCGAGCGAGCGGAAACAGCGCGCATTCCAAATTCACAACTCCTTCAGGACTTCCGGGAAGAGTTGCACGTTGACAACGAGCCCCTGGAAAGATCTCGTTTTATGTGTGCAGCCGGTCCTTGTGCTTGCTTGAAATTTAGCGCCACATGGGGTGACGAGTAAAACTGAATTGCATTGCTTACTACGTGATTCGTGGGTGGACGACACAATTATTACCGGTCGGTTTCCAAGGAGCAGGCCACTCCGAAGCACTTTCAGCCCATCCGTAGGGATGACGTTCAGTTTAGGAACAGTGGAAACAGCGGAAACAGTGAAAACAGTGGGAACCAACCACGTGTCTTGGCATCTCTTTCGACAGCGGTTGTATCGCAGATGAGGCTTTTGATGATTCGATAAATCTTCAAAATTGTATGATCTACGTTGGATTTTGTTGGCTTGAGAAGGTTGACCCGAGACATGGCAGGTTTCTGGGAGAATAATGAGAACGTTTGCGGAAAGCCGAGGAGTTCGGTGCTGGTCAGATTATTGGATTTATTCCTTGCCATGATGAAGCACAACAACGCGTGGAAGTTATTCTCGTCAAGTCGCTCGAAAGCAACTTCAAGATGAAGATCTTCTTCAGGATGACCTTAAAAACTTGGCATCGGTTTCTTGATGAAGCTGCAATTGCGTGGCCTCCGGAGAATCGACGGAGATGGCTTCATATTAGAGATAGCGCCTAGGAGTTACGGTATTTATAAAAAGATTCCGGGAAAAGTTCGGCAAACCTTTAAATATACGAATAAGATAGGGGGGCTTCTTAATATACAAGGCACAAGAAATCTGTCGTTGGAAAAGCATAGATTGATGTAAACTTACTTATCTTTACAAGTGTCAAACTCCATCTATTCAAAACAAAAAACATTATTTGTACAAGTACCGAAGTACCGTAGTCTTAATAAGTCTTGCCCTAAGGCGCGGCGTTTTTCCGGCTGGTGCGTATCGTTGGCTGCGCTATTGGGTGATAATGCATCTTCCCTGCTCGCTCCCTGGTCGTCGATAAGCCGTCGTAAAGATTCACTTCCCGTGAGTGAGTATTCAAGCGGCAAGCCAACCTCACCGAAGAACATCTTGAGTCTTGACTCTTGACATGCTGATGACGCGAACACGATTCATTACCTAGGTAATCAGCAGGAAGAAGTCTCTGCAAAAGTCGCCGACTCGCGCTTAGAACGCTAGGGCCAACGTCTCAAAAATGGCCACTACTGTCCAAAAAAACAGCACATCTTTGCATTTACAGAACAGGACAGGCAACTTGGCAAGGCTAGTAGTAAGGGCGGCCTTTCTGATTTCGCTGAGCCAGTAGTCACGCATTGTTCGGCATACTTGCCGAATGATAATATTAATAGACGCAGACAACAGACACCAAGACACCATCCGTCATTATTATCGGGAGTTCCGTTCCAAGCGGCATTGTAGATTCGAGGAAACTTATCCTATTACAGTAATCCGGGTTCCTCTATCATCTTTGTTAGCACATCGTCGAAGACAGCATAAGCCAGCTCAAGTGCATCCGCATGTGTTTACTCAGCAGGCAGCTTGACTAATAATAACCAGAGGAATGATTAGAAAGAAAGACAAGACCGGTGAAGATAAACGGTGAAGAAGATAAAATGTTAGCTGCTTTTCTACGAGCTAATAATTGAATACCTTACCGCTTGTGAGTTCGGTGCTAAAATAGCTCATGTCGGACTCTTACTCGAGTACGGCCTTTCTCGGTTTCATTATTATTATTATCTCTCTCTTGCACTCGAACTTGACGGGATGGTAGACCTCAGTTGAGAAAACGCTGCTATCGAATCATCGAGTGCAAAGCTGCTTGCCGCTATGGTGGCATACATATTTCACATCGAGAACATGGTACATCGATACATGAAGTGCCGCGTAGGGGTGCTCACCGTTCGGCCATTCTCAAAACCTCCCACCTTGTGAGAGGTTCTTGTATTATTCAGAATATCGGTAACTATCGCATAAAACCGAGAAGATGGAAGGCTATACGAAGTAAAAGGCTTTCTAGGTCTGTCCATGCTTCCCTCGGGGCCGCACGGCTTAGTGTTGCAAATTGTAGCAAATTTAGGTATAGTAGTATTTCGTATCAATATGTCTAACAATAATATACTTCGTAAATGTCGGCAATGTGGGTGGGCGGATGGATGGATGGATGGACTGATTATTCCATCTTGAACCTCAAACAGTGATGTACTACTGACTGGCGCTTGCAGTCTGTGTGTTTGTTCGAGAAGTCAACCTCGCACTCGTAGACTCCCTCCTAGTACGCATATTGTACGAGTACGCTGAAAGGAGTACGTACTTGGCCTTGGCCTTCACACACTCTCTCTCTCTCGGTCTCCCTCTCACACACTCCTACGCAGCCCGAGTCGCGCGCAACGGAACGGAACAAGCTATCCCAGCCTCCCAGGTGACGGAATCATGGCATGGCATGGGCAGGTCAGGTCAGGGTGCGGTGCGCTATCGTCGGCTATCGGGTCGCGGTGAATTAGCTGTCTGTCTGTGCCTGTCAGGCAAGGATGATAAATGATAAACTGACTGAGTAAATGCTGCAGCTCGCTACTGTACAGCAGGGTAGCTTAGGGCGGCATGGAAAGGCGAGAGCGGAAAAGGGTTCTTTCTCTGCTCGCTCGTCAACTCTTGTCCAACTCGAAGTTCTTCTGTTCCTCTCAAACGAAGAACTTTTTGTAAAGAAAATCTTCTTCATGAAGATTCAAACCACCCAATAATTGCCTGCATCTCCGTCGCAACACCGACCACCAGCAAAGAAAAGCAAGCACGCTTACTTATCTGCACCAACAAGGTCAACGGTCAACACCACACCCACCACACCACCTAAACCTACCTACCCACTCAATCGACGCGTGCTTAACCGGTATCGTCTTTGCTTTCGTTCCCCTCCCAGGTTCTCGGTTGTCGCGGCCCCATCTGTCCCGCCGTACGTGATCGCCTCAATTCGCAGAGACAAAAGCCAGGTCCCCACCAGCGCGTTTATTTCCCGCCCACCTTTAGGACCACAACAACGGATAAAGTCTCGCTGGCTCCACTTAACCCTCGAAACTTCTAACGACAAAGAAACAAAGGAAACATCTTGAGCCTCAATCAAAACAAATCCCTTCGATCTTTCTCTCGGTGCGCAACAGACCTTTGCCGCCCGCGCCTTCCGTAGCTGTGCTGTGCTGTCCTGAATTGAATACTCAATACAGCAAGCGGTACCGACAGCAAAACAAAAAAAAAACTTTCGAGGGGCAGCTACCCACCTCGACAGCCGACCTTCAATCAACACCACCCCTCAATACTCCTCGTCGATAAGCGCGCCAGCAATTGCGATCGTGCCAATTGACCTTTCTCACGTCCCAATCTACGAAAAGCTCTCTTGTGACGTGATCCGTGACGTTGCGAGTTGACGACATCGGGTTTGGATGGTGTCGACATCACAACATAATTACATTTGTTAGGCTTTCTATACTATGGACTCCTCCCAATACCACCCGAATTCCATGAGTAACACCAATTCGCCGTATCAATCTCTACCCAACGTCTCGCCGCATCAACTGCAACACAACTCGTTACCCCCGCTCCAGGGCCCCCAGCACGCCGCAGCCATGCAGCCTATGTACGGCAGTGCGCCTCATACCCCGAGAACACCGGCCACTCCAAACACCCCAGGCTCCGTGAACAACATGGGCAACTTCTCGCAGATGGGTGGACAGCAGTCAAGAGGTTATCCCCAGATGATGCCCAATAGTGGCTACCAGCAACCACCGCAACAATACAGAACATCGTCCTCAATGATGCCACAATCTTCTACCGCCATGTCCCATCCCCAACCTATTGCCCCTGCTCCGGCACAGAGCCGTATGCCCCAGGCCCTAAGACCTATGCCACCCAACGGTATGCATATGGGACAACCTATGGGATCGCCTTACGGGCAGGGCATGATGATGCAAGAGATGGACCCGCCAACTCATGTTGTAGGCTCACAAGGCCGAAGAGGTATTCTTCCGAGTGCCCCAGGCAGACCTGCTGTCACTGCAACCGGCACTGGCTCAACTAAGAATGCCATGATTCCTGCTAAAGATGCTGACGGAAAATTCCCTTGTCCTCACTGTACTAAGACTTACTTACACGCAAAGCACTTGAAGCGTCATCTCCTCCGACGTAAGCCCATTCACTTTTTCCATATACTGAACGATCTAACCTAGCCCAGACACTGGTGACCGCCCGTACATGTGTGTCCTCTGTAGAGACACCTTCTCCAGAAGCGACATCCTGAAGCGTCACTTTCAAAAATGCTCCATCCGTCGCGGAAATCCTACAGGAGCTAGTCATCTGTCTCACGCGCAAGCTCACTTGAAAAAGTCACACCCGGGTCCTCACAAGAGCACACCTTCGATGTCGAGTGAAAACGATATTATGAGCTCCAACGGGATGAACAGCTTGGCCGACCCTGCTCTTCACCCATTCGGCGTTATTGCAGACGGAAGCGTGCCAGATGCGGGCTCCAACCTGACCAACGAGCAGGCGGAGCAAATACGAAATGGCAGTACTGTTGGAGGAAGTAATGGAAGAAGCATGAGTGGTCCCGGAGGCTCGAATCGAGCTAGCTTCGATCAAAGCTATGCCGGTGGCACCCTGCCTCCTGGTATGAACCCTTCACTTGCGTACAATATTTCCAGCGGTCTAAACGGTCACCAGGGCTTTGATTTCGCCTCCCATGGCAACGGCATGCAACCTCACCCCGCTACCAGCATGCCGACAGTGCAAAACGGACGAAGCGTATACCCGGTGACTAGTGCAGGACAACAGCAGAATCTGAATGGTTGGCAACCGATGTATCAAGCCAACCCTCAAGCTGGATTCGTGAACTCTTATAACAACCAAAGTATCAATACCCCTCATGTACCAATTAAGTCGGAACCGTCCAACAATTCAAGCAGTCTCCTCTATAGTGGCGTCTACAGCAGTGCAGTGAATGGACTCGCTGCTACCGTCTCGGATTTTCCCACCTGGCATAACCTTCAAAATGATCCCCTCCAGTCCGTATCCAGCAGGTTAATGAATTTCTGCTTCCCAAACAATCAAATCATTGGCCGCAGCAATGACATCAGAAAGTATCTGTCTGCCGAATTTATCAAGCATTTCTTGGAGCTCTTCAGCAATTTTCAAGGCCACTTCCCCATTATCCACATGCCTACCTTTGCAACCTCCGAAGCTTATGACGGGCTTCTTCTAGGAATGATATGTGTCGGAGCTGTTTACTCGGATCGTATCAATCCCTCTCAAGTCCGCGACATGGTGGAACTATCCAAGGCGGTTATAGAGCGAAACTCTTCTGTTCTTGCAAGCCTCGCTCAGGATCAAAACGCAGACGTTGGAATAAAAAAGGAATCAAACAGCTCAAGTACAGCCGAACTCGATCAAATCACCGCCATATTTCTGATGCAGATGCTGTCTACTTGGCACGGCACTCCAGTCCAACGTGAAATGGCACGCATGAGATTTCCCACCCTCGTTGCACTTGCACGAAAAGCTGATTTGACTACACCAATGACCACATCTGCCGCAACTCCATTTAGTGTTTTGCATCAACGACACGTTAAAGTTGAGAACTTCAACTCGGTCAGCTTCGACTGGAACGCTTGGGTTGCGCAAGAGAAACGATCCCGACTACTTTTCGCAATATTCCTCATGGACGCGACAATGGTTTTGTACTTCAATACCCCGCCTTTATTTGATCCACTCGAGATCCGTGTTCCGCTCCCAGCTGATGATGCTGCTTGGGATGCCAAGACCTCTACTCAGTGTGCCGAGGCCCTTGGTCTTCATGGGCCCAGTGCTGCACGCGATATAAACATGGCAGGTAGCCGACGGCCGAAGCAGCCTGAAATGCATAGCGCTCTAGAGACTTTGATGCGTCCCGAACTCGATCTTCAACCCGGAACAACGAATTTGTATTCAAAGTTCATTTTGATTCATTCCTTGCACGTACAACTGTGGGCAGCTCAGAAACAACTGTCTCAAGAGCCGAATCAGTCGAACCTGCAAAACTACGGGTTTCCATCCAGCACTTCGAGCACTCCTTTATCTCAAAATGATTGGGTTATGAGGGGTATGGATGGGGCTGGAAGCGGCGGTCATAGCGCGAGTAGTAGTGGACGTGCGACTCCTGTTGAAGCTGCAGGTCAGTCGCCGATGATGCATCAGTTGAAGTCGACCACCATTGCATTTGAAAAGTGGAAGCAAGTCTGGGATGAAGATATGGCCATACAGTACCCACCCTCATCTACGAGCTATCGTCGCTTTGGGTTCTGCCGAGATGGCGTTCATTTCTACTGGCTGGGAAAATATCTGATGAAGAACAACCGCGGGACTGAGCTGCAGATGGCTCCTGACCAGCGCTTTTCTCAGGTCATGCATCTATTGAAATACGTTAAGAATTGGGTTGCGTCAGACAGTGCCAAGCGAGGAGAAGAACCTGGATCGGTCAGCGATATCGACAATGACTATGGCAGTAGGGAGTTGACTTTGGACATGGCGCAACTTTTCAAGCCAATCAACAAACAAATAGATTCCCCTGTCGCGGGTGTACATACGGGTGGGAACGGCATGCAATGAACATGAATATAGATGGATGAGCGGGCTTTCTTCAGATTCTTCGGAGGGTATTGCCTTTTGACAAAAAGGAGTTGCCATTTCCGGGCGCGAAGAAACATACCTCGTCGTGTTTTAAAGGCATTGCGCTGGCGTTATTTGGTTCGTTCTTGCATGCGTCGTCGACTTGGTAGGGGGCCGAGCGTGTGCACAAAATTTCCAACGTCTCAAGGTTTCGATGAGTGGAGGCATTTACATTGGTTGGGTGACTGCTTGTGAGTTACGGTTGCATTGCTTGAGCGTCGAAAAGATGGTTTGTGACATAGAAAAGGCGCTGCATTAGATTGGTCTGGGTTTGCATTGCTATTGCGGCGGGATATCATGGAGTTAATGACGCCAACATACACTTGGTGTTTCTTACTCTCTACGAGTACTTGAGATGTATATGCCCATAGCTTAGAATCATGCATCACATGAGTCTCCAATGAAAATAGATACATGAAACTTGAAGCCCCCTTGTCAATTTATTGATTCCAATTTCACTTTTACCACGAAGCGCATAAACTGACAAACATATGATCAATGCAATGCTGTTCCTCTAGACTGTAGCTGAGACTTAGATGACGGATCTCAACATCTAGCTGCTATGTCAGCTACTATACAAGCAAATGCAAATGCCTATTGCAAAGTTGTAGAGCCATTGTATCACCATCCATTTCCTGACCCCGAACGAGACGAAACAGCTAAGACAGACGTGTACCTTGGCCCTCTTTACATATCCTTAATCAAGGCTTAAGGATCGCAGCCTGCATAGACTTGATATTATCTTATTCACATCCACCACGTATGGCGTCCCAGCAAAGCCGTCCCGTTCCCAATACACCTTTGCCGTCCATCCATCAAGCTTGAATGCACCGACTCGAAGCAGTGTTTATCCCATCTCCAAATCACGTTAACTCCTCCCCTCCCTCTCTACAAGCGTGATCCTCGGCAACGCCTCCCTATCCCTCTCGCTCGCCTCAAGCCCAAACTTCTTCTCAGCACGATCCGAGATGTACAGACCGATTGTGCCCCATGCGAGGAACCCGACACCGAGACCCATCCGTGTGCGCGGGGACAGGTTGCGGAAACTTCTGGATGTATGTTAGAGGTGGAAGATTGAGGTGGAGAGGGGACGTACTGGATGAAGGACATTTTTGTTTTGGGTGTGGCGGCTGTAGTTGGATGTTGACCCCACCCCTACCTTTGAGGAGAAGGATGGATGTTGTTCCGAGCCGAGGTCTGCGTAAGCTCCCCAGTCTACAAGTACATGTTGGTTTCAATTGCTTTTATATTTGCTTTTTCAGGTCGTTTGTTTTAGACGATTGCACGTCAATACACGATCTGCTTGTCTTCACCTTCTCGTCCTGATTCTGTGTCCATGAAGCGCCATTCATAACTCCGGGATTCATCATTCGTTGCAGTCACGATTTCCCCTTCAGTTTGCCACAATCGACCAGATAAGGACCCGGAGGACTCCAAAGCAGTAGAAGCAAGTCTTTCTCCTTATACAATGGACGAATTACCCACCGAGCTTCGTCGAGCTGTTTTTGAACAATGTGACCGGGCAACTGTCAGGTCCCTCCGACGAACCTCTAAAACATGGGCCAAGATTGGGGAAGAATATCTCCTTCCGGCTACTTTCACCACCTATCCATATCGAAATGATACAGACCGTCTGGATTCTATCTCTCAATATGAGGGTCTAGCAACGCAAATCCAGAGACTATGCTTAAACCATGGAGAGATTAATGAATGGCATGCTCGGCATAACACCTACTTCCTAAACTATATGCGAAATTCAGAGGAAGTCTCAGAGGAGATGGCAACAGCATGGCATCACTACAACAATCTCAAACGGCTAATGGAGCTATATCACTTAAACTCCTGCACAGTTGAGCGATTAGAGCCCATCTTCGCCCGTCTCCCTCACCTTCAAAGCGTCGAAATCAGCTTAATGAACTGCATCTTCTATAAAGAAGATGATCCACTCGTTTTGAAGCAAATCTGGAGTATCCCGTCAACTCGTCGAGTCCCACGCGAAGCTACAGTAGACCGCTTCACCAACATACTATTGGCTCTACAAACAAACGCCGTCACGCATCTCTCGCACGACAGGATACCCTTCGAGTTCTTTGCCCAAAGCGAACACGTTCTCGAAAAAGTCATTCCTGTCTTCCAGCGCCTCACGTCTGTAAGACTGTCTATGGATATAATCGACAGACCTACAGACATCGAGTCCAGCCACAGCAAAGCATTCAAAAACCTCTCACGATTTCTGCGCTCCACGACCATTCTTCGAGCCCTAGAACTAGACTTCCACGGGCGCCGAAAAGTGGATCTCGAGCCCCTATTCTCATCTCTGCGCAGACGTGACTTTGTGTTCGAGCACCTGGAAGAACTCACTTTGAAAGAATTTACAAGCACTGAGTTTGACATCGGTGGGTTTTTGACAAAGCAAAAATCATTGAAGAGGCTGCATCTTGGAGGCGCGGGAGATAAGCCGAAGCATCATCCCCCGTGTGGAGGGGTGTGGTTGGAAGAGGGGTCTTTTAAGGGACTTTTCGAGAGAGTTGATAGGGAGATGGAGCTAGAGAGCTTTTTGATGCAGGGTGATTTGCTAGGGCTGGGGAGTAACGAGAGTTGGGAGTTGGAAGAGCCTGTTGCGTGGGAGGATTTAGGTGATGCGCCGGCCGGTAAGTCACGTTCGAGAGGACGCATTTCATATTCCATCAAATATCTCCGGGGTGGTTTACTCCCAGTAAGTCTTGAGAGTAGACTGCTCTTGAAATATCAATCAAATCTTCCTAGATGTACGTACCATTGCAGGCAGTACTGACTGAGGTCTTGACTTTTAGGGAGGCATTTGGTTCCCGTGGGGCCTGTTA
The DNA here is from genome assembly GCA_007821475.1 of Lachnellula arida. Classification (NCBI taxonomy): domain Eukaryota; kingdom Fungi; phylum Ascomycota; class Leotiomycetes; order Helotiales; family Lachnaceae; genus Lachnellula; species Lachnellula arida. The sequence continues at coordinate 47,400 of QGMF01000120.1, forward strand.
TCGGATAGAAAGCGTTTCTGTATCAGAAGCTTATGTCCTGCAAGAGATATTCCAAAAAAGTTTTAACAGCTGAGAACTGATATGATACTAAGAGTCCCAGAAATACTAAGGTAACTTTCACGATTTCCTCATTTTCTACCCCGATTCCCATGGGCTGGTTCTAGTTTCTTCATGTTCCTTTCTCTAGTTATTTTGCGCGTCCTCCTATGGTTCTCGGTTTTGCATTCCATAACGTCAGTTTATGGCTACCGTTGTCTCAGTGATCTTTTTCGCGTTCCATGGGATATTGTTTTCAAAGAACTGGAATGCTAGATGTTTCCTCGCACTGCAGTCACTACCGTTATCCACACCTTGGTATATTCTGCCTCTTTCTCTTGGTCCTAGTTTCGCAGTTTGCGAAACACCTTGTATTTGAGGTATCTTGAAATCATCACGAACCTGTGCAGATCTCCAAGATGCCTCCCAAAATAGCCGCAAAGACCAAATTGTTGCTTAAAGATTGGGATGATCTTGAGCTCCTTGTAGCGGGGGCTATAGCGGGTATGTATTCAATTTCATGGTCCTCCAGCACTGCTAATTCATGTTAAGAGCCAGACCGCGAGATACGACCTCCGAGTCTCTCCAACCCAGTTCACAAGCTCTTTAGACGAGAAAGATGGAGAGTGAACGATACGGAATACAAAAAGCTCCTCCCAGCCATGCGCCTCGCTTCCAATTTGATTGAAGTGGGCATGCCCTACATTGCGAATTTTCTGCCAGCCGACGATCTTTTAGAAGACTCTCAATTTTCTATCAAGGGCGAGGAAGTTCCGGTACATGGAAACCACTCTCATGGGAAAATACAGAGTGCGAAAGAGGCGCTCGATGAGATCGCAGACAGCGTACATTGGGAACTAGATTGGAACATGTACTCGGTATTCGGGTCATGGGGTATGAACTTCATAACAGAGCAGGAACATCCTTACAAGAAAGAAGAGCCATTTATGATACTCGAATCCGATAAAGATCTTGCAAGGCGTGGTATTTGGATCCGCCCTGTGACTATTGTCATCGCTAGACAATATTTCGATACCATCTCGAAGGTAGGCGAGAATACTGAGGAATACCTGCGGGCCATATGGCATTGTGGAATCACCCTTGCTCACGAGATCGGCCACACGATATTGCTACACGACACTCGGTGGTTTTCTGCTGATTGTAGTGAGCCATATGTGGGCGATAACACTTTCTCTGAACTCGGACTGGCCTTCATAAGCTGGATATTCTCTGGCTGCAATCCCGAAACGACCAAACGAGGCAACTTGTCTTACAAATTTGATGCCCCTCTATATTGGAGAAAAGAGCGACAAATAACAGACGGAAATCGAGATCCCTACAGAGTCCATTACTCGATATCAACCCAATATCTGGAAAAGTTACTTTCCCAGTCTTTCTGGGACGAGTTTCGTAACGCGCCTGACTACTCCACCAGGGCTAAAGGAAGAATAAAGCCCGTACTGGAGACGGGCCAGCCGAAACCAGCAACAGCGGTTGTTGCCGACTTCTGGGTTCGAGAAAAGGGCAACTCTTTCAAGAAAAGAAGACTCCACCAAGAGAAGCGGATAGAGAAAATTGCGACATGGAAGAATGAGTTCCGAGACCGAAGTGAGAGACCGGAATTGCCTCTCAAGAATCTTTCTACGTTGGAGCTTGACCTGGCCTTTGAAAACCAGAAGGCCATGAATACGCGAGTCCCAGAGCTTGACTTTGATCAAGATGAGAGTGACCTAATTTTGAGCGATGAGGATTCGGTTGATCATATACCATTCATACCTCCTTCTGGAACAGGTCCACCAGCCCCTGCTGAGGAGTCGAACATTCATGTGAGGGTTGAGGTTGCATATACCCATCGAGGATGGTCACAGCCATCCAAACGACCAAGAGATGACGATGGGGATTTCGACGAGGATGAGGAAAATTACAAAAGACTCAAGAGCGGACATCGCGTTAAAGTCGCTTACGATACCGATGAAGAAATACTGGATGACTATGACAAAACTCTAAAAGACGAATTACTGGAAATCAGTGTCCCGTTTATTGAAAGTGGGTACACACGCCGCCAGGCCAATGAGTTCTGTAAAGAGTTCGGCCTGAGAGAATATGATTCCATCCCAGAGTACCTTACTTGGCAGAAAGCCCATCTTAATCGCCAATATGACGATGATCGAGGTAAAATCTCCCAGATACGAGTCTTCTTCTTGAAAAGGTTGATAGAGAAGCACAAGCGCAACAAACAGGCCGAGTTGAAGATTCGACAAGTCATTGCTGATTCTATCTATGACTGGGACTTGGCGGAGCTTTTCCAATACTGCGTGGACAACGGATGCCACTACGATGAAAATGAGGATATCTACGAGGACCTCCACGCAAGGATCGAGGACCACATGGCCACGGAGATAGCCTCCATAAAGGGTTACCCTGGAAAAGAAAAAACCCCAACTCGCTACGAAGACAGCGACCAAGAAGAAGACGAGCCTCTTCGAGGAGATTGGGATGAGATCAAATTCAAAGACTACTTTCTCGAGCATGACTTACCTGTATGGGGCAATATCAACGTCTGGAGAGAACGATACTACGCATACCGATACGAGCAAAAGCACGGCTCTCCCCGACCCAGGAACACATCCTCGATCCGTCAGAAAACAGGCTCAAACGGCGCAGAGATTTACAGCTGGCTCGTCAACCCATTGACGCGCAACATCTTGGATCTCAAAAGCGCAATCTACTGCACGGCCGTCCTGCCCCCCACCAGCATCCTCCACCTCTCCATCACCATGCCCTACGACGTCGAAGAGCCCGACGACAAACTGCTGAACGATATCCCCGGCGTGCACGAAGGCCTGCGTTTCGTCATGACGATATCCGAGCACGAGCCGCCCACGAAACCAGAGCTCTTGCTGCCGCAGCCAGAGCGGAAGGTTATCTGGGACAAGAAGGAGCGGCTCCATAACGCGTTGAAAGATCGGAGGGCCGAGAGCAAAAAGGCGAGAGCGAATGCAATTCCCGTTCCCCCTCCGGAACTCACGCTCGCGCAACGCATGGCGTTGATAGCGGACCAGGCGCGGGCTTTGGACCGAGTGTTCTTGCCTCCTGTCAATAATGCTGAGCAGCCGCCATCTGGCGAGCGGCTTCTGGATGCGCTGGAGGATCTCGAGGAGCGGAATGCGAGGCTGGGGATTGGGAGGAGTGGAACAGCGACGGCGGTGACAGGGCAGTTTGAGGATTATGATAGTGAGGATGATGATGATGGGGATGGGTTGGGGAAGGGCTTTGGGATCGGGCAGTCGCATATGGGGGATCTTTATCGGGCGGTTGGCGTGCTTAGGAAGCCGGCTGGGAGAGGTGGGATTCCGGTCAAGGTTGAGTTGTCTGGGGTTGAGATTAAGAGGGGGGGTTTTGTGCTGTGATGGTTAGGAATGGGAATGGGAAGAATGTGGTGAATGGATGGTGATGGATGTGGAAGTGGGTGGCATATACGAGTATGATCTTCAGATGGAGATGATCTTGGTGCTGTTGAGGAGGATTGTCATCGACGGTGAGGGTTTTTTTGGAGCTCTATGGGTTAAAGATGGTAATGCAGTGCTACCATTTCAGAACTGCGTTTTGAAGCGCCATTTGCATGTGCATGTGCAGGTGCAGGTGAGAGTACAGTAACACGTGGTGTCTCTCTCTCTCTCTCTCTCTCTGTGTGTGTGTGACATCACTCCTAGCCTTCCCAACACTGTGAATCGAACCGAGTACGTTTGTTTCATTTCGTTTCGTCCTCCTGTAACTACACATAACATACCCCTCATGCAAAAATGAGGTGTCACGAGTATCCGGCAAAAGATGTCGATCTCGATCTCGATCTTCACGCCAAAATATCCGAAAAGAGCGCACCAATCCATACTCCGTACGGCTGCGAGGCTGTGAAATGTCCTTATCGCATACCTTGAAGAAGGTTCTGTGGTGTGTAGGGTATTCTGCGCGCTACTCGAGTAAGGTGTAGATAGTATGCAATCAGGTGGGGATGTTTATTCCGTACATGCACAACACTAGGGTTTTCTGCATGCATGCGGTGTGCATATCGGCTTCTTGGAGGTTGTTTGGTTGATTGATTGTCTGATGGATTGATTGATTGTTTGACTGATTGATTGTTAGACTGATTAATCCTCGGAGAGATACCTAGAACTATCCTATTATTATTGAACCAGAGGAAAACAGTAAAGGGAAATAACTAATAGCGGGGTGGCGTTACCCCTCCCCCTCCTCACCGCCATCAAAAGAAAACATGGAGGGAGCTCAGACCAAATAGCTATCTGGCAGACCGTGCGTGAAAGCACATGGTAAGGAGAGGAGTATGCAGCCCACTTTCGGCTGTTGCGATCCTTGCAAACCTAAAGTTCTCTCCAGGTCAGGGGTTTCACCACTTCTTCTCAAGAGACGGATGTCTTAAAGATTCTCGATCAGACGAGACAGCTGCTCATACTCCGAATCCTTTGTAGGAAAAGAATTCCTATTTTGGACTGACCCGCACTTTTATTGAGTAATAATATACCAAGCAGTTTCTCTAACGTAAAAGAGTGTCGTCTCCGTTCCTCCTTCTTCGGCCCATCTGGATTCTGGGCGCACTTCTCGCGCCGGAATAGTTCACCCCTCGTGTCCAGCCAAGCAGAAGTTGTGACCCGTAATGTCCTGCAGATTGCTACAGTAGTGTTGGTCTGCTGAGTTGAGCCGCTAAGTATTCGTACTACAGTACGGAATGGACATCTGCATTTCTGCCCCACCAACGACTGTACGAAGTAAAACACGCGGAAAGGAACAGAAGAACAGAAGAACAGAATAATAATAGGACATGGCAAGTGCACTGAACACTGAACACAGTCTGGAACGAGCGCTGAGTGCACTGTCCAGAATGCAATCCACGGGGTTTGAAGGCCGGAGAGTGAGTGGATTGATGATGTAGTGCAGTGCGCAGGTTCTCGGTCGGTTTCATTATTCCCCGGACCGGAATCAGACTTTTTTGTTACTCCACAACCTCATCTTGATCCACTTGCTCCTCTTGCTATAATTCTCTTTTCTCCCCTTCCCCTCCGCACTCTCTTGTCTTTGGTTATTCTTCTTCAATCAAACAACTACACACATCTCATACAATCACACTCCCACACTCCCACAATCAAGTAGCATCCTGTATCTAGTCGGATTATCATTCCTGTTGCATTTTCTTCTTCAACCAGAAGTCACACAACTCACCACCACCACCCATTCCACTTTGAACCCGAAATTGAAAAGTCTCTCTGTTGTGCGCCCTTCATCCCTGCCACACAGAATTTCAATTTTCGAGTTCAAACCGTAAGATTCAAGCCAGGCCTACAAGCAATGACCCTAACAAAGCAGAGATCGATTCGAGACCCTGATGCCTTCCCGACCGCTCAATTGTTCTTGCTTGGTGAGTCTCTTCTTCCTCCCCATACCCACACGTCACCACCCACATAATTGACCCGACTTGTCGCACAGCTATCGTACGCCTCGCCGAGCCAATTGCACTCACTTCCATTTTCCCATACGCCTGGCCGCTAGTAAAGAAATTCCACGTCGGCAATGAAGACGATGCCTCCTTCTATGCGGGCATCCTCATCAGCGCGTTTGCGCTGGCTGAAAGTCTGACAGGCATGTACTGGGGAGGTTTGTCTGATAAGGTTGGTCGGAAACCAGTTTTGCTGGTAGGATGTGCGGGCACAATGCTGAGTATGGTTATGGTGGGTTTTGCCTCAAATATATGGGTTGCGTTGGCGGGGAGGGCACTGGGGAGGATTTTTGAATGGGAATATTGGCGTTATACAGTAAGTCTTTCTGGAGTTGACCCTTCTTACATTGACGGCCTTGGCAGCTTCAAGACACCCTTGAGTCTTTTTCCTGTCGAGGTATCTTAAAGCCGTTGGTCCTGTTATTATCAGAATCGCTTTGGTAATATCTAGCGAAGCTTGCTAACGCCTGGTTTCAGGACGATGGTCGGCGAATTGGTCACGAAGCCAGAACATGAACCTCGTGCCTACAGCATTATGCCCTTTGTCTGGTCGATCGGAACAATTATTGGACCTTCGATTGGTGGGACTTTTGCTGATCCTGCAACCTCCTTCCCGAACACATTCTCCAAAGACGGCCTCTTTGCGCAGTTTCCATACCTGCTGCCGAATCTCCTCTGCGCGGGACTCCTCCTAATCAGCATCATTGCCGGTTATTTTCTCCTCGAAGAAACACATCCAGACATGAGACCCCGCGTCCTTCTACCAGACTCCACCTACGTATCCGACGAAACACCTTTGATTGCAACAGCAGATGCGATCAAGACACCTGCAGTAGATCTGCGAGCCGAGACATACGGCACATTCGAAGGTAGCGATGACAGCAAATGGCGCCACGCTGAGACAAAATCCAAGCCCGTAAAGATCTTTACAAAGCGCATTATAGCCATTATTTTTGCCCTCGGTATCTTCACATACCACAGTATGTCTTATGATCACCTCCTGCCCATATTCTTGGAAGACAAGCGCGGCGATTCCGTTTCCATTTTTGCGCAACCGGCAATGGGCATCAACCCCTTTTCCTCCCCCGGTGGTCTAGGTCTCAGCGTGCAGAAAGTAGGAGCTATAATGTCCATAAACGGCGTCATAGCCCTCTTCGTGCAAGCAGTCGTCTTCCCCTTCGCTGCCGAGAAGCTCGGTATTCACAGACTTTTCATCCTGGTCTCACTTCTGCACCCGGTGGCATATCTCATCATGCCATATCTCATTTACCTACCTGCCAAGTGGCTCATGCTGGGAATATACTTTTGTCTCACAATCCGCAATCTGCTGTCTATCCTTGCGTATCCGGTCCTGCTTATTCTTATCAAAGAAGCGACGCCTAGTCCTTGCGTGCTGGGGAAGATCAATGGCCTGGCTGCCTCTGCTGGAGCAGCCTGCCGAACTGTTGCTCCTCCTGTGAGCGGATATCTATATACGCTCGGATCCAGAATGGATTTCACTGGTCTGGCATGGTATGGCAGTGCTCTCGTTGCTGGTGTTGGCGCCGTGCAATGCTTCGGGGTGAAAAGAGCAAGGAACGAGGTGGACGATGCTGATGAGGCCAAGGATGGAGGGCCTGTTGTTACCGTCACGGAAGTTGATGAGGAGTATCGAGATGTAAATGCATAGAAGGATTTTAGAACATAAAAGTTCAAGATGGGTTTGGAAAGAACTGGAAATGGGCGCATCTGATTCTGGCATGGGATGGCGTTTGACAGCGTTTTAGCGAGCGTGTGTTTCGAGAGGGTCTTGAGGCACTAAGTACATAGACATGTTTTGTCAGATTGCTATTTGGAGTTGGGAGGGGTAAAATTAAAGGGGGGTTATGGTGTAATAAACCGAATAAAATAAAGATAATAAAATGAAATAGCTCTCAGGTGACATTGTGGTTTAGTTGACTTGCAAGTATAAATATGCTTCACTTAAAACATGACTTCCATAATGGTACTCGAGTCATTTGGATTTTAGTAAACGTGGAGAAAGATAGCAAAAGGATTTGCTTGCGGAGGTATAGAGGTGCAAGCCAAAATAATTAACCAGCTAAACTCTCCTTCTCAAAAAGCCCCACATCGCCTGCTATTCGTACTCGTACGCATAACAATACTTGTACGAAGTACTTGGCGCGGGGTAATCTGCCAATCTTTCGCCAAAGCCAACCCCTCTCTCCGTACTCCGTATTGATCGAAACTCTCCACGATGCCAAGTGATCTTCGTTTCCGTACTCGCTTTTGACTGCCCCACTATAAACCCACTACTTCGCGTAGATACTAGATAGACAGAATCCTGTACTCCGTAGGTACCTAGGTAGTTCTGACTGGCTCTAAACCCTAAAATCCACTAATCTTAAAGTGCCCCTAAAGATCGTTAGATCTGAGCTGTTTGAGTGGGTGGCGCGGAGTATAGAAATATGGAGTAGAAATAGTGGGATAGTCGGAGTTAAAAATAGCGAGTATACTACCTCCGTACGGAGTTGTGCGCTGCGCATCACGTTGGATTTTCCTCTGGTCGATGACTAAATGGGATGGGGTTTCTGTCCTACTTGTACAGTACCTTAGGCACCATAGCGTCGGGCTCGTGTGCACTGTACTTGCATAGGTAGAGGTTTATTATGCACTCTGTGTTCAGAAGCTGTTGATGATGATTTCCAAGCCAAAGTATAACTCGGCTTAAAGTGGTTAGCTTCATCTCCACGTGGAAGCACACTACCCCATAGCTTGAAAGCTTCGCGGCCAACTCGCGGGGTGGATACAAATAGCGGCACTTAATATCATCGAATTTTAATGTGCCATTTAGCTTGGAACATTGAAGCCTAGTGCTGCTTTTCCTGCCCCCATCGAGATGATCCAGCCGCCTTGTTAGCTCTGGCTCGTTCTAGGTTTGCACAAACTGCATAATTGACGGCACAAAGATTTATGCTCGTTTATGTATTCTATGCACACTTCTTATCGCCTCTCACCATCTCGGTCTTGTATGGCCAGCCCTGCAGATCTTCCGATCCCGAAGGGATGACCGTCTGTTGACCAATGGTGACCTTCAGCTGCTGTTTCCTTCGTAAATTAGCCCGAAATGCACAATTTATTCATATTCACAAGCAGGTTCAGGAAAAGGAGCGGATTTTATATATAGATCCTCCCAGTACTTGTATGTCAGCGCACATTCGTCATTTTCGTTCTTCCGTTTGTTGCTTCTTCCTTCTCACCTTCCTCTTTGCTTGCTCCAAGAATCACGGCTTGGATTAGCTGATTGTTGTTGTTACGGCCCACGTCCTTTGGAGCCTCACTTGCCACCCGCGTATTTTTATCTCCAGTTTCGTAGCCTTATGATCTGAAGCTCCATCCCAGTTCCTTGCACGTCCAGGAACAGTGATATCAAGATGTCTTCAAACCGAGACGTCGAGAAGGACCTTGAAAATGGCACGACCATGACAGGATCCACCGCCCATTCGGACAAAAATCTATCAGAAGGCGCCATTGGTGAGCCCGATTCAGATCACGATGAAGTCGAACAAATGGATGAAGGGCATTTGGATGATCTTGTCAGACAACGAGTATGTAAATCCACTTCTCCACAATCTACCCCGCTAAATTTCAAGACGGGGTTAGAATCCATCAAAGCTGGGAAGGGAAAAACACTAGAAGACCCAGCCTTGGAGCGAATAACCTCGAAATCGAGTACAAAGAGCAAAATCTCCCGGATAGCAACGAACCTTACTTCAAGGAGCAAGAAAGAGAGAATTGCGCCTGTACCGCTACCGACTTCGGATCTGGAAAAGGGCATCGTAGGATGGGAAGGGCAGGATGATCCAGAGATGCCTCTCAATTTCCCAGAGTCTAGAAAATGGCTGTTGATTTCCTTGCTTGCAAGCATCACCTTCATTTCTCCTCTAGCCTCCTCAATGTTCGCCCCTGGAGTTTCATTCATGGACGAGACTTTCCACAATACCTCCACAATTCTCAGCTCCCTGACTGTGAGTATCTTCGTGCTGGGGTACGTTATTGGACCTTTGATCTTGGCGCCTCTGTCCGAGATCTACGGGCGTCGATTTGTTTTGACAGGCGCCAACTCATTCTTCTGCGTATGGCAAATTGGGTGTGCGCTCGCTCCAAATCTGTCTGCGCTTATCGTCTTTCGATTCTTGGCCGGTATTGGAGGCTCTGGATGTCTCACAATTGGAGGAGGTGTCATCGCAGATCTCTTCAATGCCGACCGTCGTGGACTTGCTACGGCAGTCTACTCACTTGGTAAGCCAAATTCCCATACAAAAAAGCTACATTTTCTGTGTAAGCCCCGGAGCCGAGAGCTGCTGTGTCAGGAGCCAAAGAAATGTGCTCTGCAGTATGTGGGATCCTGGCTCTTAAGACAGCTCCCGAGCTCCTCGGCTACCTTGACCGATTCGTTTTTCATCATACTAATTCGTTTGGCAGGACCGTTATTCGGGCCAGTGGTTGGCCCTATATGCGGAGGCTTCATAGCCGAACAGATCGGGTGGCGCTGGGTGTTCTGGATCCTCCTGATCGCAGGAACTCTCGTCACCATCGGCATCGAGACTCTGAACCGAGAGACAAACCCCCGAGTTCTCATCTCCCGGAAAGTCAAGCGTCTCCAGAAAGAGCTGAACCGTACCGACCTCCGCAGCTGCTACGAGCCCGAAGGGCCTACCCACAGCCCCGTACATGTACTTTGGACGGGATTCATGCGTCCCCTTAAGATGTTATTCAAGAGCCCCATCGTCTTCCTGCTCTCTCTCTACATGGCTGTGGTCTACGGGCTGCTCTACTTACTCTTCACGACCATCACGACCGTGTACATTGAGACTTATGGCTGGCGACCCGAGATGTGTGGCCTTGCCTACATCGGACTGGGCGGGGGCTTCTTCGGAGGAATTCTCGTCGTAAGCAAGATTTCCGACCCAACGGTGGTAAGAATGACCAAGGCGAACGGCGGTGTTTTCGAGCCCGAGATGAGATTACCGGCGTGTATATTCTTCGCGTGCTTCATCCCGATTTCATTTTTCTGGTACGGATGGGCCGCCGATAAGGCTGTGCATGTAAGAACCTTCTTTACTCTGAGAACGACTTCTCCAGGTTTCAAAGTGTTTTCAAACTGACAAAACACAGTGGATCGTCCCAATTTTAGGACTCATCCCCTTTGGCTTCGGTATGATGGGAATCTTCATCCCCATCCAAACCTACATAATCGACTCCTTCCCCTCCTTTGCCGCTTCCGGAGTTGCGGCCCTCACCGTCTCGCGTTCACTATTCGGCGCCTTCCTTCCCCTCGCCGGACCACCCATGTATTCCGCCCTGGGACTTGGATGGGGGAACAGCGTATTGGGATTCGTCGCTCTTGGCTTGATTCCTGCACCTCTATTAATCTACACGTTCGGCGGTCGAATCCGGAAGAATCATCCTGTCAAGTTGTAAAGCTGGGTTGGATCGGCTCCTGGTTCTGTATAATTGCGTTGGGTTCTCGTTTGGGGAGATGTGGATGGTAAAGGCATGCATTGCATCGGCGTTTGTTCTATATTTTCGATAGTAGTGCGTCCGTCTGTCACGGTTAGAGCGGTTCGTGGGTGGATAGATAGATAGATAGGCATTATGTAGAGCAGATGAAAATAAACAAGCAACAACTTTTGCTGGGGATTGATTGACCAGACCTCCCCCTCCGTTGATTCCGTACTATTGTAGTGAGAATAAGCTTTGTATACGTAATGGCCTGTGTACAGTAATACAGTAATCCTTTTAATATGTGGAACCCCAATTATAGATAGGCAGATATGTAACCTGATTCTCGCTTCGTGTGCCCTTTTTTACTTGCCTACTCTATAAGTTATTCAACAGGTAAATTCTATTCGAGACAAGATCCTCCAGAAATTTTGCTTTTGCTTTTGCTTTTGCTTTTGCTTTTGCTTTTCATTGGCTTTTGTGCGAGAGTACTCGTACTGTACTCGAGTAACCGAAATAGTTTACTTGTACTATCCAAACATATTTGAGGGAGGGCATATGGAAATTAAGGGCAGGTTTAAAGGGCAGGGCAGGTTTGAGGGCAGGTTGCGATACGCAACAAAACTTTATTGCTTGCCGGATTTGGAAATGTTTCAACCCAACCCCTATTCACAAGCGAGGCATCATTTTAACACCTTTGGTTATTCACAAGATGTCTCGATTGATTGATTGTTTCTATATGATATAAAAGAGAGATAAGTCGTGAGATGAGAGTTGGCTTGTACATGTTTGTTTTAGGTGTGGTGTGGTTAAGGAGTGATTTGATATGCTGAACTGGATTCTGAAAGGAAAGAAATACTTGGCGTGATTTGGGATATTTATGGAGTAAACGGAGGGAGTGAGATGAAAATCGAGAGGTGGGGTAGAGGGAGGATTTTCGGTATTATGTATGTTAGATCTAATTCTGTGCTCTGATTAATTAAGGTGTAATTATGTCCGCTCCTGGCTGATTACTCGAGCGTATTTAGGTATTCGTTGGTAAGGTGAAGGGGATACAGTAGTTGTCCATCGAGATAGAAGACCCTCGATGACTGAGCTTCCTTTCCTTTCTGTATCTAGTCTCACGTAACTAGTGGGCGAGGACAAGAGTTTTGCATATAGACTTTTCTTTTCATTTCATTTCGTAATGAGACCGTCAAGTCATGTAAGTAAATATCCACCCATCTGATCGTATCAAAGACTATGATAGCATTATTTAGAAATACCATTTCGACTCAATGCATGCATCGATCGATCCTTCCAGCAAAAACAGCCACCAAATATGCAATGACGACGACTCTTTGTATAGATTAGGGTAGAAGAGAAGAGAAGAGGAAACCATTTACCACTCAAGCGGTTCCTTGATCTCCTCTCCCCGATTCGTCTTTGGCACCGGCACAGCCTTAACCCCCAACTTTCCATCCCGGCCTCGCTTCAAATACGCCCTGCCGTCCAACCACGGGGTATTGACCGTCATCTTCTTCTCAAAAGCCTCAATCTTATCATCCATCTGCATCGTTAGTCCAATATCATCAAGCCCATTAACCAAGCAATGTTTCCTAAACTCCTCAACCTCAAAACCGCAGATTTTCTTGCCCGAGCCGTCGTTGATTACTTGGTTCGGTAAATCGACTTCGATCTCTTTGCCCTCACGCGCTTCGGTAGCGATGGCTTCTAGGTCGCTCTTGTTGGTTATGGCGATGGGCAGCATGCCGTTTTTGAAGGTGTTGTTGAAGAAGATATCGGCATACGACGGCGCGATGACGCAAGTGATGCCGAAATCTAAGAGGGCCCAAGGCGCATGTTCTCGCGAGCTTCCACAACCGAAATTGGGGCCGGTGACGACGAGGATCTTGGATTTGCGGTAGCGCTCTTGGTTGAGGACAAAATCAGGCTTCTCGGAGCCGTCGGCATTGTAGCGGAGGCCGTGGAAGAGGGCTGAACCGAGACCGGTTCGCTTGATGGTTTTTAGAAATTGCTTGGGGATGATGGCGTCGGTGTCGACATTTGCGCGCTCCAATGGGGCTGCGAGACCTTTGAGGACCGTGAATTTTGGGAGCCCGGTGGAACTCTGGGAGGCTACCGTGTTGGTATGTGGGACAGCGACATCATCTTCTGGTTGGTCGCCAATAATCTCTCGCTCAGCGTCATCGGTCTCAACCCTCTCATCGATATGAGCTTTGCCGAGGACTGGTTTAGGCGACGCAGGGCGAGGTGTAGCATTGCTATCCGCAAATTTCCGGACGTCAGCGAGCTTGCCAACGATGGCACAAGCCGCAGCTGTAACAGGAGACACCAGATGGGTTCGACCACCAGCACCTTGTCGACCTTCAAAGTTACGGTTACTTGTGCTCGCACAACGCTCTTGTGGTGCCAGAATGTCGGGGTTCATGCCAAGACACATACTGCAGCCAGCTTCACGCCATTCGAATCCGGCATCGGTGAAGATCTTGTCAAGACCCTCTGCTTCAGCTCTGTCCTTAACAAGACCAGATCCAGGGACAATCATTGCCCGCTTGATGTTTGCTGCGATCTTTCGGCCCTTGACAACTCCCGCTGCAGCTCGAAGATCCTCGATACGGGCATTTGTACATGAACCGATGAAAATTTTGTCAAGAACTACTTCTTCCATAGGTGTTCCAGCTGTGAGACCCATGTACTCGAGCATACGCCGGCCTGACTCCTTCTTCTCCTTAGTTGCAAAGGTCTCGGGGTCTGGGACGCGCCGGTAATTGGTACAACATCCTCAGGGCTGGTACCCCATGTAACAGAAGGGGGAATATCCTTGGCATCAATAGTGACATCGATATCATATTTCGCACCTGGGTCTGACTTGAGGCTCTTCCAGTACGCAACTGCCTTGTTCCACTCCGCAGAGCCGAAGTCAGGCGCCAAGGGCCGTCCCTTGAGGTATGAGAATGTAACCTCATCCGGCGCGATCATACCAGCTCTAGCACCCCCCTCAATTGACATGTTGCAAATCGACATCCTCGCCTCCATGCTCAAAGCCTCAATAGCAGAACCGCAGAATTCAATGACGGCGCCAGTCCCACCAGCTGTTCCAATCTTGCCAATAGCATGAAGAATAATATCTTTTGAGCTGACACCAGGAGTAAGCTCGCCATCGACCTTGATCCTCATGTTCTTGCTTCGTTTTGTAATTAAAGTCTGGGTAGCAAGGACATGCTCGACCTCACTTGTGCCAATACCAAAGGCCAGAGCTCCAAAGGCTCCGTGTGTCGAGGTATGACTGTCGCCACAAACAACTGTGGTACCTGGGAGGGTGAAACCTTGCTCAGGTCCGATGATGTGAACGATTCCCTGGCGCTTGTCACCAAGACCAAAATATGTGATGCCAAAGTCCTTGACATTTTCTTCGAGGGTCATGCATTGGAGCCTGGAGTCTTCCACGTCGACGAATTGCTCGATGTTCTTGAAGGATTTTCGGGAGGATGTGGGAACATTCTGTGGTTGGTGTCAGTTGTTGCAATTTGGGATTGAGTTGAATTGAATCATTGTAACATACGTGATCGGTGGTAGCAAGAGTACAGTCTGGTCGTCTGACCTTTCGCCCTGCGTTCTTCAACCCCTCAAAGGCTTGCTGGATAGCGTCAGTTAGTGTTTTGTGGCGATTGCGGAGAGCGGTTCACATACTGGGGAAGTCACTTCATGGACCAAATGCCTGTCTGTAGAGGAGGAAGAAGAAGAAGGGTCAGTCGGGGGTTTTGGCAGAGGATTTTAAGTCTGACATACCAATGTAGAGCAGAATTGTGCCGTCGAGTCTCTCGTCGACGATGTGATCTTGAAAGACCTTATCGTAGAGAGTTCGCGGACCACCTTCGGCAGTAGGCATGACTGTAGACGGTAGATGTTGAAGTATTATTGTATTACGGCTTGATGTGAAGCTGGGCAGCAGAGGTAGGAGGGAATGGAGGCAATTTTGAGAGGAAAAGAAAAGAAAAGAGGCGTTGTACTTTTATGATGCTCCTACTGCTGCTGCTGCTGCTGCTGCGGGGTGGCTCTTTTTGCGAATATTACTAGAATTGGCCGGTATCGGCGACGGCCCTGGTGAGGTGGGGGTGACTACGAATGGAGTACAAATGGCTGAGCGCTGATTGGCCGAGATGAAGTCCTAGCTCCTCGCACACAACATCGACATCTACGGAGTACATGGCATGGACATGTACATCTCGAGTACAGAATCTGTATCTGCAGCCAATTGTATGCCTCAATTCGGAAAGATGCACCGATCGGTTGCCTCCTGTCTTTATTCCGATTTAAGATGATTCGGTATAATATCATTCATCATATATTCCCTGTAACAGCAATAGGTACCTTATTATGCAGCATACCCGGCTTTAACACCGGGGAATAAACTGCATTGTTATCCATTAACGTAAAGTCTTCCCCGATAAGAACTCACTCCTGTTTCGGCCAATAAATATGCATGTATTCAAAGAAAAAAGTAACTCAGGGCTGGCCAGAGGAGAATGGTTAAAGAAAGTGTCTTCTTTCCTACGCGGATTATAATAGATACCTACTCGTACACTTTAGAGTAGCATCCAAAAGCCTTTACTTTGGGTAGACAATAACAAAAGGGGCGGAACGTAGCTAGCTGCATCAGTGTTTGCTGTAACTGTGGCTAGAGGTGTTGGTTGTTTTGGGGGCCAATATCATGTTCATGAGCGGGTTTTTTGGTGTTTTGGAATTCCCCACTGGTCTTAAGTATTTTCATCAGTATTCACATCAGCAAAGTATTTTCAGAAGGCGAGGACTTTCATTTCGGAAAGACAGCATAATACAGCCACACGTAGGGTAGTATAAGGATGTTTTAACCTGTGCACCTGGTTTAAAGGAGAGTTTCGGGAGTCGAATATTTACTTGAACAGATGGGAAGACATTCACAGTCAGTCACAAAAGGTGAGACCGAATTGTTGGTTGAATTTTTTTTTTTTTTTTTTTTTTT
>QGMF01000121.1:0-63363 GCA_007821475.1 Lachnellula arida
AAACCTCACCTCCTTCTCCCCCACAAGCACCATAAGCATCCTCCCCCCATTCGGCAGCACATTCGCCAAATCCCCCAACCTCTCCGTCTTCTTATCCCCCTTACTCAAGCTCACCCTCAGATTATCCAGCACCTCGGGATTAAACCTGCCCCCGGTCCGCAGCTTCGACAGATCATTCTCGAGCTTCTTCAACGCCTTCTCGATGCCGGCGTCCAGCTCGCTGAAGTCCAGCGGGTCTTCGACGACCTGGTTCGTGGACGCCGCTTCTTCGAGCTCGCGGTCCGCTTTGCTTTTCTTTTTGAGCAGGAGGGGGGATTGCGAGAAGGCGCGTGTGCTGTTGGGTGGTGTTGGGAGGAAGGGTCGGCGGATGGTGGTGGGTGTTTGGAGGCTGGAAGAGTGAGTGTTAGTTGGAGCTCAATTGCTGGGTTTTCAAGGCTTATACATAATTGGAGCTTCGGATCTGATGGCAGATCTAGAAAAGAGCTGTTTGAGCGCATTGGCTCGTATAGAGAGTGGCGGAGGCATGGTTAATTGAGCTGTTTGTCTATTTTCGAAGCTCCGTTGCACGAACATGAAACTACGCACCGAGTTTGACGAGGCTACCTCAGCCTTTCCACCCGTCCCCACTTCAGTCAACAAACAGCATTTCATCCATTCCCACACTTTCTACTTACTTAGTGTCTATACAAATAATATACATCTCCATCTCCATGTCCCAGCAAATACCCTTCCCTTTCCTCACCCTCCCCCCCGAACTCCGCACCAAAATCCTCCTCCACAGCCTCCGCCACCCTACGCCAATCCCGCTCTCCTCCCCTTCCGCCACCTACCCACACGCGCTCCTCCTCGTCTCCTCGCAAATACACACCGAAGCCCAATCCCTATATTTCAGCAGCAACACCTTCACCCTAACGCTGCACCGACACAACGACGATGCCCTGTCGCCGTTCCTCTGCTCGCCGCATAGGTTTCTGGTGCGGAGCTTGCGCGTGGTGATACAGAGGTGGGGCGCGAATGATTATTTTGTGAGGAGCTTTAGTCCGGTGCTTGAGGATATGATTCTTAGGGGCGGGTTGAGGAGGCTGGTGGTTGGGGTTAGGGAGAGTGATGTTAGGGTGCTGGAGAGGGTTGGGGTGGGGATGGAGAGGGAGAATTGGAGCGTGTTGAAGAGGTTAATGAGGGATCCGGATTTGGAGGATGGGAAGTTGATGAGTATGGGAAGGGGCGAGGGAGGGTTTAATGAGTGTGATTTGTGGTGGAGGGATGTCAGTTGGTTAGTTAGATAGTGAGTGAGGGGCCAATACGAAGCGAGGGATAACGTTGTTAAGGATGCGGATGGATGTGTATAGTCTCAAAGTATAATGTCCCAGACGGGGTGGGATATTTTAAAGAGGGTTGGCGGATTAGGACTGCACCTACGTAGTGATATAATCAAGAGCGGCACTTTATTACCACGCCACCTGGCACATTATACAGTAAACGGGTGCCGGTTTCTGTCAACCGCGGGGCATCGCTTCTTCGAGTAGGTGGGAAAAGGGATTTGAAAGATTCAGCAGTACCGAGTACAGACATCAAGAGACAAATATGATTTTCTATTTTGATTCAATTTGATTAACATTCCCTCTTCCTATTCTACAAGCGCGCTTCATGCCCGTAAGAAAAGGAAGGAATATCATCCCGAATCGGAGTAGCCAGTCCAGGAAAACAATCGCAAGTGACTTTTATCATGAATCCAGAGTGTAAAAAGAGCAGATGGGCCAATCCATGCCTTGAAAAAAATCACGCATTTATATCCCCTTTGCTCCGTATGCTGCTTTGGTGTGGTAGATGGTAGGTGAGGTAGTTTAGCGAGTGGACATACTATGGAAGGTTAGAAATTGTAATTCAGACGAGACATAATTGGGTTCTTACGCTTTTGTCACGACGCGCTTTAATGCAAGCTCCTTCTTCTTGAGGTCATCCGAGGTAGAATCCTCAATCTCAAGCTGACCCATGGCATCACTGAGAGCGGACTCAATCTTGTCCTTAGTTCCACGCTTGAGCTTGAGGGACATGGTGGGGTCGGAAACAATCTCCTCAACTCTTGAGATGTAGGACTCAAGCTGTTGTCTAGCCTCAAACTTCTTGCTGAAAGCCTCATCGCTGTTCTTGAACTTCTCCGCATCGTTGATCATGCTCTCAATCTCGCCGGAAGAGAGCTTACCGACAGAGTTGGAGATGGTGATGTTGGCACTACGCCCTGAGGTCTTCTCAGTAGCAGTGACCTTGAGGATACCGTTGACATCAACCTCGAAAACAACCTCGAGAACGGCATCTCCTGCCTTCATTGGTGGGATTGGTGCAAGAGTAAATTCTCCGAGGGAGGTGTTATCCTCGCAGTTAACACGCTCACCCTGGAAAACGGGGAATTGGACAGTTTGTCTATCAACGAGTCAGTATGCGAAAAAGTTAGGTAGGGTAGGGAGGCAAACTGGTTATCAGCAACTGTAGTAAATGTGCGCTAGATCACGGGGGAGTTAGTTAATTCCTATTAAAGACGGTTTTGGGAGTAGATGGGGGTCACGTGACTGACCTTTTTAATCGTTGGCACAGTTTGCCCACGGGGAACAACAGGAGCGAAGATGTTACCCTCCATGGCAACACCGAGGGAAAGAGGAACGACATCCAACAGGAGGAGATCGGCAGTATCGGCAGAGGTGGCCTTTCCGGAGAGGATACCGGCCTGAACAGCAGCACCATATGCAACAGCCTCATCAGGGTTGATGCTCTTCTCAAGCTTCTTGCCATCAAAGAAATCACTCAGAAGCTTTTGTATCCGTGGGATACGGGTAGATCCACCAACAAGAACAATCTCATCAACCTTGCTCTTGTCAATGTTGGCATCCTTCAAAACCTGAGCAACCGGGTCCAATGTGCCGTTGAAAGCCTTGGAGTTAAGGTCCTCAAATCTAGCACGGGTGATTTGGGCATTGAAATCCTCTCCATCGAAGAGGGAGTCAATCTCAACAGTGGTTTGAGCACCGTTGGAGAGAGTTCTCTTCGCACGCTCACAAGCAGTTCGGAGACGTCTAAGCGCACGTGGGTCGCCCGACAAATCCTTCTTGGTCTTGCGCTGGAACTCCTTCTTGAAGTGATCAAGCAGGTTGGTATCGAAATCTTGACCTCCCAAATGGGTGTCACCAGCAGTAGCCTTGACGGTGAAAACACCACCTTGGATGTTTAAAAGAGACACATCGAAAGTTCCACCACCGAGATCGTAGATCAAGACGTTACGCTCCTTGTTGGACTTTCCGGCACCGAGACCATAGGCGATAGCGGCGGCGGTAGGCTCGTTGATAATACGGAGGACATTGAGACCAGCAATGGCACCAGCATCTTTAGTAGCTTGACGCTGGTTGTCGTTGAAGTAGGCAGGGACAGTGATAACGGCCTTGGCGACCTTCTTGCCCAACTTGACTTCGGCGACCTCCTTCATCTAAAAGTGCTCAACAGTCAGCGGTATGACCTATCCAGGTTATGCAGGGCTGTGTACCTTGCTCAAAACCATAGCAGACACCTCTTGAGGCGAGAAAACCTTGGCCTCACCAAGGTAGTCGACCTCGACCATGGGGCTTCCACCTTGGTCAATGACCTTGAATGGCCACGACTCGATATCCTTCTTAACTGTGGGGTCGTCGAATCTTCGGCCGATCAATCGCCTGCAGCCTTGAATTAGTAGCTATTCCTTGCAGGTTATAAAATGAAGATGAAGAGTCAGAAACGTACTTGATATCAAAGATGGTGTTCTTTGGGTTCATAGCAGCCTGGTTCTTGGCCGATTCACCGATCAAACGCTCCTTGTCGGTGAAGGAGACGAAGGAGGGAGTGGTGAAGCTACCCTGCTCATTGGCAATGATTTCCACATTGGTTCCCTCATAGTTGGCAACTGTTTAGATCAGTACTTGTCTAGGTGTTGTGGAGGGTTCGCCATAGGCATTGGGCGACAAACGTACCGCAGGAGTAGGTGGTGCCTATTGATCGAGGAAAAGTTAGCAAAGCAACTCCACTTCCGGCCTGCAATGGTGGGTGGAAAGTCACATACCGAGATCGATACCGATCGCACCTTCGTAAACCTCGTCTGCCATGTTGTACAGGTTTTGGTATTATCTGTTTTGATTTGAGGAGAGGAGGAGCAGGAGGAGGGATGTCAAGTTTCGCGGGGGGAAGACCGAGCTGTTGAATTTCTATCGGTCGTGTGAATTTTTTTGGGCCTAAAAAGCACTAAAATTCTGAGAACTTTATTCCGACCCGCCATAATTAGCGACCACGTGATCCTTGGCAGCATATGCGGAAAGCGGCACCGGATTGACGTTTTACTTAACGGCCTGCTAATAATCAGCAGCAGGATTACCGGCATGACGTTGAGAAGTTCTGTTCAGAGTACTGTAAAGCTGCGGAATGGAGGTATTATAGGATTAAAGTAGAATGTTTCAGACGGGATGGGATATTTTGACATGGCATGGGGTTTTTGGCTGGCCAGTAAGTGTTAAGAGTTACAACAATTTGGGCCTGCACTACCCTAGTTCATGTTTATATATACTGGACTGGTGATATGGCACAACCAAAACAATGCTTTCGTGGTTTTAATGGCGCTCTCATTGCAAGCTACTTCTTTCTCACTACGACCAAAATTGTCGGATCCTTGACGGTACCAATCTATCTACCAAATCACTTACCAGCTCTCCATATGCAGCCCAACCAATTATGCCGTGTAGTATACAGTACAACGCCTCGTCCAATCGCCGGCGAAGAGCAGACTCCGCCCAATGACTACCATCATTATGCACAAATACGCCTTAACTCCGATACCTCCCAAAAGTTGAAATAGAAGTACAACCACAATCTCATTGCTTCAGAAGGTTAGCAAATATCGTAATCTTCTCCTTCACCATGTCCATTCCATTTGCCGGCTTAGGCGAATTCCGTGGTAAGTTCGCAATGATTTCAATTTCGATTCGATTGACTCCGGGAAGAAGACGAGCATCGAATAGGGGGTGTCTCTGATCGATAGGATGGTTTGGTATGATTGGGAGCGCAAACAATCGTTGTGTACCTGCAGTAACGAAGATCCTATGCTGTCGGTCTGGTTGGACAAGGAAATCTGCGATCGTTGGCTTGATCTGGAGGTAGTAGTGGGTGGGTGGTAAGTTGATGGTAATAGACTGCTGAGCCAACACGTCTGAAGGGGTTACTTCCATGCGGAAATGACGAGCGATGTTGAGGCCTGGGTGGGTCGAGATGAGCAGATTTGTGATCATAGCATCAGCAGCAGCTTTGATTCATTAGCAACAAACTTTTGTATAATATATTGGAAGGTCTTACTCTGTCCCTCCGGTCTCCATTTGTTGTCGACGGCGGGGTTGGGGGCTTGATACGTAGTTGGATGTTGGAACGACTGCGCATACCCACCAGAGTTAAACAAGTTCGGTGTAGGAAGGCCAGGGGTAGGAAGACCAGGAGTAGGAAGGCCAGGTGTCGAGGGTGGCAGCATTCCGTTTCCTGGTGGACCAGGAGTTGAGGCAGGTTGGCTGGGTGGGCGATAATTGTTATAATTTGCTGTTTGTATGGCTGGTGACTTATGAGCCACTTCTTCGTTTTTGACAGCAGCAGAGTTCGACGGCGTAGGAGATGCTGCGGAATCGGACGTGCTCTTTGCGCGCTCCAGTGGATCTAGATTTGGCAATGGTGTTGTTCCTGACACAGATGCAACAAAGGGATTCTTTCGGGAGGCGCCGTTGAGAGCAGCGCCGTTTGACCCATTCGTTTGAGGAGCAGGAGAATCGGCAGGACTTGGTCTGCCTCCAAGTTTGAGAGTTATCTTTGGCGCGGGTTCCGGCATCTTCAACCTGATCTTGTTCGCTGGTTCTGGTACATGTATGTATTTTTTGGCTTCCTGGAGCAATTTCTGGAAGGCAGTCTGAAGATGGTTAGTGAGTATAAGTTTGGGGGGGGGCAGATTGCTAATGTACCTGGAGTTCGGTGGCGAGTACTGAAATTTCACTGCCATCTTCATTGAATTGCCAAGCATTGTTCCAGAGATAATTCATCTCATGTTCGAAAAGCCCCCACGACTTATATTCGGAGATGGTTGGCGCATCTTTATCCCCAGATGATCTTTTAATTTTCGATTGGACAGATTTGAGGCTGACGACGTTCTTGATGAGCTTGTAATAGTCTGGATACAACTTTTTGTCTGGCTTGTCAAAGAATACTTCGAATGAAGCAATTTCATCACTTTTGTAACATTAGTAACTCGAAAATATGGTGTGAAAACGGAGTGACTTACTCTGGATTATCTTTTCGGGCTATTAAATCTTCCAGGATCTTCTCCTGGGCTTGCTGAAAACTGAGTGCCTCAAACCCAACTCCTGAATAACGAGATTCCGATGGAGTTGCGCTCTTTGCTTGGAATGCTCTGGGGTCCTTAGGAGGCCGGCCTCTTCCTCTTTTGATAGGGGTTTCAACTTCCTCTTCATCCGGCTCGCCCTCAGCATCATCATCCACTATCGGAGGAGGAGGAGGAGCTGAAACCTTGAGGGTGACCTTGGGCGCAGGCTTGGGTGTAGGCTTTGAGACGCTCTTAGAACCACTCTTTGGATCGCTGGGCAGAGGGGTCGGGTATGCAGAATAACCAGGGTTTTGGTATGCTGGATTTATCTTGACCATGACATTACTTAATGCCTTCCTAAGTCGCTCGGAGTCGTCATAGACCTCCGATCCTCTCTGGTTGTAGTCTTTTGCATTCGCAATCATTCGCTTGAAGTAGCTCTCCAGTTGCTCAAGAGTATCGAACTCATGGCGCCGCAGCCTTTCTTCAATCGTATCCAATGCAATTGGCATCTCAGTGACATCGTAATAGTCTGGAAGTAATTTCCTATCGGGGAGGGTTAAAAAGCTCGTAGCAATGCGTCGTCCACTGTATTTAAGGTTAGTCGAAAGGCGCACTTGAAGGGGAAAGGTGGTTTGATGCACAAGTCGCAGGGTGCATATCATTTGGATGTTTGAGGGGCCAGATAGCGTGCATTATATCGAGGTCCCTATCCGTAGACGAGGCTGACGGGGTGGTCGTGGTGCAGTTGCGCAAATGATGAATATCACAGTAGGAAAGGAATCTGCTTGCCTTTTGTCTTCAGTCCTCCTAAGCGTATCCACAAGCTTCAGCCCATGTTCGGTGGTTAATTCGGCAGATTCGCCTTTAGAGAGATCGATGTGGTCCTGAATATTGTCAGCCTTGCGCCGCCGCGTTGCTGGTCGGTGGCTCGAAGTAAAGAAGCCTCGTTCGTCGGTCGGTGCGTTCGTCCTGAATAGATCCATCGCCCAAAGATCGCAACAGGTCTCAAGGCGCATCACATCTACCACCTGCCAACCCGTCCGCTTGCTCGCGCGAACAATAAAGGAAGGGCCGAACATCACTTACACTCAAAACCTTTCTTCTCTTCAGTGCTCGCTCCACCTCGTCTTGCGCCGCGTTGGCGGCATTGATCTTGCGCTTAGATTCCATCCTCTCCTCCGCTGGTTGGCGCAACCCCGGGGTCGCGGGTGCAAAATCAAGTCTGCTGCGGTGATGCGCGCCTCTACTGAATTGTGTTGACGGTACAAGGAAAGAAACACGGTCGAGGTGTTGATGCGGATGCGCGTCCAGATGAAGGCCAAAGGGACTTTTACCAGGATCTTTCTGGCCCGGATGCAAGACAAAACGCGATTCTCAGGTGATTTTGCTGTAGTTCTAACCCGTGAATGGATCTCCGAAAGCAAACAATAATCACGGCTCTATTCAATCGGAAAGAGTCACCTATTGCTTCGAGTATAAGTGCATCGGTGCATCGGTGCATATGGCCGTGGTTTCGCAGAGCAGGGCAGGTTCGTCTCAAGTTGCACCTGTTGGTATCACGTGAACGGGTTCTCATAAAATGGTCCTGGTGGTCCCTGCTTTTTGGGGGCGGATTCTTGCGGCTACACCAGGCTTTGTTTACACACCCACCATTGCACCCTCCCGATACCTTGGAGCACTGCAACAACCTTTTTTTCCCGCCCGCCACTACAATTCTTCGTCGGTCTTTAACCACCAGCCTATTCTTTCGCCCATTACACAGCTGCCGGTCTCTTTCTTGGGATTGCAGCATATCTTGAATAGCGACGAAGCCTTGGAAAAGCTCGCACCGAGAATCGCAAGTTTTTCGCCGAACGCAGAGACCAATTGCCTTTTGGAGCCTGCGGGTTGGCCATTATACTGGACATTGTAGCCGCCTGTTTGATCATCCACGTCCTGTGGAGGATTTAAAACCCAATTCGTCGCGTGCCCCGCGATTCAACAGCCGACCGGGTACCTGGAGCAAAAGAAAGACGACAAGATGGCAGACAGTGACTACAACAGACGAAATAAACATCCCAGGCCACTCACTGATAACGAGAAGATCCGCCTGGAGGAGTTTATTGACTCGATCCATTATTCCGCAAGGCAAGTCTCTGCGCTGTTTCTACTACAAAGTCTAACACACCCTAGATACTCGGATGATGAATACGAATACCGTCATGTACAACTACCGAAGAACATGCTGAAGGCGATTCCGAAAGATTACCATGATCCTTCGAAAGGCACACTGAAACTGTTATGGGAGGAAGAATGGAGAGCTTTGGGCATCACTCAGGTACGATGCGATTATTTTCCAGCACCTCGAAAATACAAGCTAATTGCTCGTTCTACAGAGTCTTGGCTGGGAGCACTACGAAGTTCACGAGCCAGAGCCGCACATCCTTCTATTCAAGTAAGTAGCAATGATTCAGATTCCTGGTGTATTCCGGCTAATACTTGGTGTAGGAGACCGATCAATTATGTTCCCCCGACTCAATAGTGGCTTTGCGATACCTTGGCTCATGCGATACGATCTGGCGGTTCTCTAATGCAGCGTAAGACCTTACAAGCAATGGCGTTTGTTTTGACGATGTTACGTTTCATGTCTCTGATACACCCACTTTAAGCCTTCCAACGGCAACTTCTATATACTAGATTAGGGTTAATGGATATCCGCTCCTCCAATGGCAAATTCGTCTTTGGCGTCCCTGGTGGTGAGCACGAATTGTGCAATGAATCGAAAGCGAGAGATTTGGTGGAAAAGAAGAATGCATGGAGTTTTGCGTTTTGGGGTTGGTCCTGAATGGTTGTGGAAGAATACACACAACTCTACTAGGTAGCTTAGGATTCTTCGACTCTGCATGCCTTTTGCGAAGGACTGCACAACCCCGTTGTGCGTACCAGTGGGCAGGACTTTAGATATGGGAGAATGAACAAAATACCTTAGGCAAAACTTGGAAAGTGTAGCATCAACGTGAACGTGAACGTGGTCCAAATAATACCAAATATGTTTGAAGCTAATTCCGAACCAATGGGGTGGAGGAACCCAAAAGGATTTGCGTCTAAATCCGTCAAAGACTGGGCCTGCCTGGGGAAGCCCCAGCGCAGGGCAGGCATCATAGAGGCGCAAGCTTTCTTTTGCCGCAAATTTACTTACAGTAGTATACTCGGTACCGGTGGTACATCACTAATCGAACCACAAAGTTTAGATATGGACAGATAACCCGTATCAAAACATCTCATGCTTGGAAATCACCCTCTTTTACCGAAATCCCCTCCCCCCTTCTGACATGTCTTCTATTTCTTCGACACATGTCTTCTATTTCTTCGACACATTGTTCTTTGTGAGCGTTTGACAGCATTTACACTTTCTACGGCCATTTTCTTTCAGCAGGCGCATTCGACAATTCAAGACTACAATAGAGACTAGTTTATACAAGCTCTTTGAACAACGTTGAAATTTCGCCAACCCCAACCCCTCTTTACGATACTACTTCCGGCGGGCTTTGAAGAACTGGCTAAATACGTTAATTAAATACCATCAAAGCCTGCCTATCTACGGTCTTACCACAGTTATGAAGGGTGCTGCCAAAGTCTTTTATCTGGCTGTCTTCGCCCTGCTTGATACCTCTCATGCCGCAGACTCTAAAAGCCCCTCGAGAGCCAAACCATCCGGTCCTGATGTTTGCGCGGTACGCTATTCTTCTATACTATCAAGCATGCTTGTCTAATGCCTTTAATCAGATATCCCCAAAGGCAATCGTCTCCGACGCATGTGCATCCTACTCTACCCTCGACAGTCTCAACCAGGATCTCCGACCCTCTCTCAACGAGATTACGCAGACAACCGACTTCTTCGCATACTACCGATTAAACTTATTTGGGAAAGAATGTCCTTTTTGGAACGATGAGAATAGCATGTGTGGCAATATTGCCTGCGCTGTAAATACATTAGACAACGAGGAGGACATCCCAAAGGTATGGAGAGCAGAAGAGCTAGGGAAGTTAGAAGGGCCCAAAGCCGACCATCCATCGAGACGAGTGCAAAAAGAGAGAGGACCGAAGAAGCCATTACAAGGAATGCTAGGTGATAATGTTGGTGAAAGCTGCGTGGTAGAATACGACGACGAATGCGATGATCGAGATTATTGCGTCCCAGATGATGAAGGAGCTGGCGGCAAGGGAGACTATGTGAGCTTGGTGGATAACCCGGAGAGGTTCACGGGTTATGCAGGAGAAGGTGCCGGACACGTTTGGGATGCAATATATCGAGAAAACTGCTTTTCTAAAGCATCATTTCCCAAATCAGCATACCTTGGAAGTTCTATTTTCCCAAAGAAAGGCCCCGCCGCCAATGAGCTGCAATCTGTCATGCGGGAGCACGAAAGACAGATTCTCAACACTCCCTCAGCGACTGGCTTGGAGGAAGAAGACGAGTGTTTGGAAAAGAGGGTTTTCTATCGCGTTGTTTCTGGCATGCATACTTCCATTAGCACACATCTTTGCTGGGAACATCTAAATCAAACTACTGGAGAATGGGGGCCAAATCTTCAGTGTTACAAAGACAGACTCCACCAGTTCCCTGATAGAGTATCCAATCTCTACTTCAACTACGCCCTTGTGTTGCGAGCAGTCACGAAATTGGGACCGTTCTTGAAAGACTACACCTTCTGTTCCGGCGATCCAGTCCAGGATGCCGCGACCAAGGCCAAGGTTCAGGCTTTGACTTCCAAAGCTGCGGCAGCACCCCAAATATTCGACGAGAGCCTCATGTTCGTCAACGGTGAGGGACCTAGCTTGAAAGAAGATTTCCGAAACCGATTCAGAAATGTCAGCCGGATCATGGACTGTGTTGGCTGCGACAAGTGCAGACTGTGGGGCAAGTTACAAACTGCTGGTTACGGTGCTGCCTTGAAAGTCCTGTTTGAGTTCGATAACGACTCCCAAGACGTTCCAGCGCTACAGAGAACCGAGCTCGTTGCTCTCTTCAACACATTGGCACGTATCTCAAGTTCTCTTGAAGCGATTCATCATTTCAGAACCATGGTGGAGGCGCAGGAGACTGAAGCTGAGAGTGTTGGGCATCACCACGTGATGTCTGATCGAGTTACAAAGCCTCATCATGTCGTACCTGGCAAGGAGTTTACAGGCTCAATCGACGACGATTTTGATCAACATGAGGATCAACCGAAACCCCGTAAACGCGAGGAAACAGTCAGCGAGACATTTTATAAGGAGGTAGACTTGATCTGGCGAGTGACGAAATATGTCATCAGGGGTTGGATCCGATTCCCCAAGACTGTGTAAGTTTGATCTACTTTCTCTCTCTTGAATGCAGTCTAACAGTGATACAGGTGGGAGATAATTGTCCTTGAGGCAGCGAGAGCCTGGGAGTACTATATTGGGTTACCGGTTACCCCAAGAAAATGGGAGATCAAGCGGCCGAACCTCGATGAGCTTTGAACCGCAGTCTGTAAATTATTGTTGGAAGTTATGAACATATGCATCAGCGTTAGGAGTTACGGAAGATGAAAGACTATTTTGCATTCTAAGTTGTGTGATTGGGCTCAACGATTATGGACGCTGTCATTCACGCAAGCAGCAGCCCCCTTTTTACTTCGTCCTTTTGCTCTGATATTTTGACTCTTCCCATCTATCTTATTTTTCGGCGTGAAACTTTGCGACTGGATGCTCCTTGTTTGTATTGGAATTGACCTGTGTTCTAATCTAGCTCCCTGCCTTCTCATTTGAATGATATCATTAGGCTTTGCAAGACGCAAGCTTTATTAGTTCATTAATAGTCCTATGAATTCACGCTGTATAACAGCCTCTCCCTTCTCAAGTGGCGTTGCTTCTAGTTTAGCCTCATACCATCATGGTCTTCCAGCACAGGCACAATAGACAGAAGCTTAAAGCTCGTACTAGGTTACCTTAAGCAATGAACATATGCCGTTACTTCTTCATTGCTATGTTAGCCACTGCTTGAACATTTGATTCAATTTTACAATTCAATCTGTAGGCTAAAGTTACCAATAAAGTCCAACAGAAAAAGCGGCACCGATTTATAATGTGTAGGACGGGGTGGCACATGCAAAGTTAATGATAGCAAGTCCAGCACAAGCTGGGCTGCTATTATCCCTCACGCCTTCAATTCACATACGCGCTAAGGATCTCACACGAATATATAGGTTTCCCACTGTTCCTCTTACCCCTCATTCTACAATTGTTCCTATCTCCACTTCGTGTCACTGTTCTTGAATCCGACCTCCAAATCCATCTCAACGCATATTGACTACTTTTGGCGCAGAAACAACATGTTCTTCAACCGGGGAGTCCTTCTTGGCTTTCTCTCTTCGCTGCTCTCGATTGCCTCTAGTGCTGGCTTGACTAATCGCGCTCCAGCTACTGTGAAAACTAAGTTTGGTTCCATTAACGGACGTGCGGATCCTGTCTCTGGCATCAACGCTTACTACGACATCCCCTATGGCCAACCTCCTGTTGGCAACCTCCGCTTACAGGGCCCCAAGCCCTGGACGCAGCCCTTTGTGAAATCGAACTTCGGCGACCCAAGCAACAATCGATGCTACGGTATTGGACTGATGACAAATAGTCTGGTTACGGGATCAGAAGACTGTCTGTATCTCGACGTCATTCAACCCACGGTTATTCCAAATAAGTTGATGAGTGTTTATGTTTTCATCCATGGGTATGTGTATCAGGACCTCATTCAAAGGGAAAATGCAGCTGATGTCAATAGGGGTGACTTCAACGACGGTTCTAAATCCGACAACGATGGCAGGAACTTGGTGATCTCTAGCATCCGCAACGGAAATCCCATCATCTATGTTTCCATCAACTATCGACTGGCCTTTCTAGGCTACCCTGGCGGCTTAGAGGCTGGCAAGCATGATGCTTATAATCTTGGTCTGGTTGATCAGCTCATGTAAGCAACATTTTCACGCATTGTATATTCCTATTTAACCAGATCCGGGAGTTTCAAGACTCTAAATACTTTGAAATCCAATATTGACCAGGCAATGCTAACCCAGAGGACTTACAGGGCTCTGCTGTGGGTGAAGGATAATATTCAAAGTTTCGGCGGTGATCCAAATTCGGTAGAAGCAACCCTTTACTCTACTATTTTGATCAGTTTGCTAAAACATCCGGCAGATTACCCTTGGAGGGCAAGGTACCGGTGCAGACTCGGTCGCATATCAGATGATGGCAGCCGGTGGGGTTAATCGTGGTCTCTTCCAGGTGAGCTTATTCTCATATGAAAAAGATGTTTCCTCTATGGGAGCTGAGGAGCTCGGAGCTGTTTTAGGAGCCTATATTCAAGCTCCCGAGATAGCTCCTAGGCTCCTTAGCTCTGTCCCAAGATCTAGCTTTTTTACTATGCTAATACGTCGGTTAGAGAGTGTTCCTCGAGAGCGGTGCTGCTACTGGCTTGACTCCAATCCCGAAAGCTAATTATGCTCCACGACAACAGCAGTACAACAGTATTGTACAAAAGTCCGGGTGTGTCACTACTTGTGTCCTGCTATGATTGAGCTAACTTCTTAAGATGTTCCAACGCTCCGGACACTTTTGTCTGTCTTCAGGGGGTGCCAATTGATACGCTCTCCCAAGCATTCTTTACGACGTACAACGAGTCTCATTCAATCCCTCACCATGTGTAAGTTCACCCGTTTGTTTCAAATATTCAATCTCTGACTTCTCTAGTTACGCGCCGATTGTCGAAGGCAACGTAAGGACAATGGTTTTTTTTTCATATGTCTTCCCGCTTCCCATCATGTTTTATCCCATATGCTACAACTTCTCCTCATACACTTCCTAAAACGGGAACTTGTTCTTCCTCTGCTCCCAACACACTCTTGAATAGGAAACAACTAACTCCCCGGTCATCCAGTGGTTCCAAGACTACCCATCCATTCTCATGAAGCAAGGAAAGTTTATCGCTGTACCAACCCTCATAGGACACACAACCAGTGAGCTCAGCCTCCGCATCCCAACCTTTGCGAACTTCGTAGACGATACGAGCATACTGGGCTTTACCGGGGCCTTTCTATCCTACACTCCTCTGGCCACCTTGCAAGCTCTGCTCAATCTATTCTCGCCTTCCGACTACACAGATATCGGTCCGCCAGGCTCTGGCAGTCAGTGGAGTCGTGTTGTAGACGTTGACAACTACCTGCAATCATTCTGTCCGGTTTTTACTGCCGCCAATCAGATTGCAAACAAGGGTGCTCCGGTTTGGAAGTGTAAGTGATGTGATGTCCCACTCGCTTTGCAGACGCTGCTAACGATACCTGTAGATCGCTGGGATGCACTCCATTCAGGCTCAACTATTCCGGCGTTTTACGGTGGTAAGTAGTAACAATGGACCCCAATCCCAATCCCATATCTGTTCCAAGAACTACAATCTAACATCTCGCAGTCAGCCAAGGCGCCGATCTCCCATTCCTTTACTCCCCCCAGTAAGTCATCCATACACCACCCTCCTGTCTCTCATTATACACAGCTAATAACATACATATAAAGGCCACTCCAAGGTACTCGCGTCGACGTCAACCTAGGCTACGCATTCCAAAGCTACGTCCTCTCATTCATCAACCACGGAGACCCCAACCTCGACAAGATCCCCGGCGGTCCCCCTGTATGGCAGTGGTCTGAATACTCGACAAACAACAACTACGAGATGGTGTTCTCCCAGGCCCCACAGAATACAAACCAGCCCATGATCTTCTTGGAGGCCGATCCTACGGATCACGTCAAGTGCGATTTTGTGGAGGCTCATAATGTGGATTTCCTTCGCTGAGCTGAGTGAGTATGTTTGTGTGGATTTCTGCGTTGGTAGAGGCTTGGGATGGTGGTGGTTTGTTTTGCTTGCGTGGGTGTTTTTGCTGTTCCTTGGGTGGGCATGCGTGGTGTGTGTCTGTGGCGGTTTCGTGGTGTTATGGGAGTGGATACGCAACGTACTGGCAAGCAATGGCACATATTGTACACTTGAGCCATTTTTGAGCAGGTGATTTGAATGTGCATGTGCATGTGCGTTAATTAAGAAGGCAAGGCAGACCAGAGGCAATAAAGTCAAAGGGAAGGTACGGTCTTCAAATAAAGAAAAGTACTCCCTAAATCCATTAGGTCCTCGGTTATTGCTTATACTCACCAGGAACCTCTGTCCTCTTCCACAATCCATACCCAGGCCAGCTTCGCAAGAGAGCTTGTTCACGGCGAGCTACCCATCCTCGAAAAAGCAAGTACCTCCAAAATATGAATCTGGCAAATCCAAACGCGGCTCAGCGAAGATACTGTGCCTACCTTCTGCCAGCTTTTATCCGTTTATGAAGAGTATTAAAACGCCATTCTCTAGTCGCAACGGTTTCCTGATAAAGTTCCGCGAGACCACGCTAAAGCACGTGACAGGCCCCCCTTTAATACCCCAGAAGCAAATATCCGAAAACCCCACACTACAACCCGATTTTACAATCTCGCAATATCCTGTCTAGTCCGCAAAGACGCAGAATCAGGGCGATTGAGCATATGCCAAATGCAAAACCAATTATCGAAACAGGTTCTCGAAGAAAGAAACGGTGAATTTCGTTTCTTTTCGAACCCTCTGATACTTTCTATAAGCCTCCCACATCCACAACTCAAACTTGATATACTCCAGGACTGCTGTAATAGGAAAGGCACAAGGAGGCATATGGAAGTATTGAGAGATAGCTAGTAAGATTTAGAGGGGATGCGGTTCTACGATGTCCAGAGGCCAGAAAGTCGAAGACCAACAGAGTATGATTGCGTATAGAATATACCTCGTGGGGAGAGATCAAAAGCGGATTACGGAACATAGGTTTCAATGAACTGCATGCTACATGCTGCCTATTGCATTTCCTTGTTGGAAGTTGTAGACGGGGGGAGACGTAAGTTCCCTCCCTGCTATTCTTCTATTATCTTTACTAGCATCTGGTAATTGCTTAGAACTCAAGTATAACATGACTCTTAGCCTGGCGGAATGTGGATAGTACTACCCAAGCTGCTACAGTAACATCCGCATATGCATGTTCACTACAGTATCTTTCGCTATCTCAACCTTCAACTCCATATCACTCACTCCATATGGTTTAAACTTTAAACACGCGACACAGCCCCCACCCTCAGAGGCCCCACATCATCGCGGATGAGGAGAATTTTAGAACGAGGCTCTGTGCAGAGAAGTTGAGGGTGTGTGGACGGCATGCCCTGTTTGCCCAATCAAGTGGCTAGGAATAGTACTTGGATCCAGTAGACCACTCGGTCATGGTACCTGGTACTATTCCGTATTACTATACGTAGACACTATAGAAAAAGCGGAGCTCGAGTTGCTTTTACACCGCGCGGAGTATACTTTACCTATAGTAATTATAACTGTGTGAGATACGAACTTCTCTACGCAGGCTTAGTAAAGGTCTATTATGATATAACCTAGCATAAACTTTTGCTTGCGACACATTATTATTAGGATGAGGAAAATAAAATAGGGTTCTCGGGATTTTAATGTCCTTAAAACTGCTCCGTATAATTTTTGTCTGAGACGGAATCAGCCTACTAGCATAGGGCAGTCATAACGATAAGCAGAGACTGGGAAAACCTTCCATCACTGTGCATTTGAACCTGGTCTCACCCACCAGCCCACCACCTTGAGTATGAAGATCCGAGCATCAGCACTTTATATCCTTAAGCGAGCCAAGGAGATCTTCCTAATTGGTTCTTTGCATGCAGAGGTGTGGCTGCTTGGAAGAATTTGGAGGCTATGCAAAAATGACAAATCCTGAATTTCCAGGCAAGCCCAGCGTAGGAGTGGGTCCTGGAGGGGTCTTTTCGAGGCTTCAGTGCTACACGCTTAATTAGGAAGGGTAAAGAATAATTCAATGCACAGAGAAGAAGCGGGAGGCCACATGCATAGTTTGCCCAATAGAAGGGAGAGCCGACAGTTGCTGTGTTGGATTAGGCATTAGGAGTACAGCAACGGCCAGGGTAGTTGTGTGGTAGTAACTTAAAACAGGCGAGGGGTGGCTATTTCATTTTGCGCCATTCGCCATTCGCCTCGTCTGTCAGCCCTCTCAGTCATTTCTGTCCTGTCGATTGGTGGCACGTATGCACATACGCTCCGTATTCCTCGCACCTCCCCTGCCATGCTACCTGCTGGAGGGCAGCTACCGGTGGTCTCGACAAGCCATCCATTCCTCGCACCTCCCCTGCCATGCTACCTGCTGGTACCTGCTGGTGGGACAGCTACCGGTCCTCTCGAGAAGGGTTTTGTATAAAGCATTTGTCTCCTCCCCCATATTCAAACTCATAAATTCAGTACCCCATCAAAGAACATCCATCTACCTCCAAACATCCAAAACCAAAGACCAACTACCCCTAGACTGGTTACCGGCATAACACAATGGGTAAACACTCCCTCCCGAAGCAAGAAACCTCAGCCTTGCTGACCCCACAGCTCCATCAACCATCCTCACACCCCGCACTCTATCAACAGACAACACAATCAACCTAATTATCGGCGTCCTGACTATAGCCGTGGGGATCTTAAGCACAATACTAGCATGGGCTATGTGGCGGCTAACAAGTGATGGGCGGCGGCGATTGCACTTGCGAAGTCCGTTTCCTCCCTCCTTTATTCTTCTCTTACACATCAGGAAGTAATCCCCACACAAATGCTGACTTCAAGCAAGGCCAATCGTCATCGCCATCGCCATCGCCGTCCCCAGTACCATCAAGTCCAATTGAACTCGTGCCTACTCAGGCTTCCCTGGCGAATAGGAACGGGTATGAGGTTGCGTTTCGGATTGGGAGGAGTACTTGACACCAACTCGTACGTTGCTGGGAACAGGTAACTTCAAGCCCAAGATCACTGTTTTTTTAAATAGAACAGAACGGAACGGAAACTGGTTATAATATAGGATAACAATGATTTATGGCACTTGCCTGGCGTTGGGAGGAGTTCGCGAGGGGTACGAAGAAAAGGTGCAAAGGGGACAATGCACATGGTTGGGTGCGACGAAGATACCCATTATATGCTCAAACGTCATTACCATATTATACATTGCCATGCCAATACCCATTTCCCAAGTCTAATTATAATACATGTCGTTTGTTGTCGTCCAAGCTAATTTCATTCCTTCAATGTGCAAAGTTGCCCCATCTCATACTTCAAGCATCATCTTGGTGCTTCTTGTGAAGTCTCATGCTGCCGAATCGTTTCCTCAACCCGTCGCCGACCTTTCGGCCCGTGCTGTGGCTTCTCTGCATATCGTTTTCAAAATCCACATAACTCATCGCTGGCTTACCGTGACTTCCTAGATCGGCACCATTGCCGCTAGCGCTGCGCTGACGGGAATTCATGGGTGGCGGTCTAAGGGATTGGGGTTGCATTTCAAAGGCATTGCCACCCTCGGATACGAACCGGCGATGGGAATTTGTTTTGTTACTGTCTTTGATAGCCCTTTCAATGGAGAAGGAGGGTTCGCCTTTGCCTTTGTAGTCTTCGGGGAGGTATTTCTGCCGGGAATTAGATTATTGAGATGAAAAGTGGTTGACAACTTACCACGTCCGCCCATCGTTTGTAAGCTCCACCAGCAGCATCCGGCTCCCTCATCAGATCAGCACCTTCATTGTAATTCATCACTCTGCCGTCCAACCCGGCCATGCCGGGTGGAATGACAGATGTGCCTTGCAATGGGACATGTTTGACTAGAGAATCTTCGATGTTTTCCCTTGGTGTAGCTCTCAAGGCTTCTGCATTCGAGGCGGCTACAGCGGCAACGGGAGAGCTGTTGAGGCGTGTATTTCTGGAAAGCAGAGTAGCATCGTAGGGACCTTCGTGATGGTAGGCTCCGCCAGCTACAGTTATATCCAATCCATCGATGAGGTCTGTTCCGGGGATATGCTTCTTTCTCAAATGGGGCGATCGATGTGCGGCTTTCGTCTCCTTACGGAGCTGGTCGAGAGGTCGGTGAGACATATCGCCTGGGAAACGTTCACCAAGGGAACTTCCTCGTCGTCGTCCTTTGCCGTTGCCAAGGGGTTCTTCTGAGCTTCTCCGACTTGGTCCGGCTTGAGCGTAGTCACCGAATGCGACTTGTCGGTGGGATGGCGAGTACGGGTTTGATGGATGGAAAGAGGATCTGGTGGGACTTGCTGATGCCGGAGGTGTGGGGTAGCTGGTTGATGTGGGAGCTTTGGAGTCTCTGGATGATTGTGAGACGGTTGGGCCGTGGGTTTCTTGGGGTCTGGTGAAGTGTGTTCCGGGACCAGTTTCTTCACTGGGCTCTGGTTCATTCAAAGGGTCGAGGAGATATTTGGTGGCCTGGAGACAATGTCAGTTTAATACTCGAGTATGAAGAGCGGCTGATGTTGTGTGCTGGGGGGGAATCAAGCTTAAAACCTGGTCTTTTTGCCGGGATCGGACGATCGAGATACATACCCATAGCTTATCCTCTGAAGTGGAATCCATCTCTGATGAAATTGGCGGGGTATATTTGGGATTTGGTACTTGGGATTTGGTAGCGATAATATGAGCTTTGAATCCGAGTGAAGAGCAGCTCGAGGCAGCTTTGAAGGGAGAAACGAGAACTCGTTGCTTATGTAGTGTAGTGTAGTGTAGTGTAGGTAAGTGCTGTCGTGGCCGCGGGTCGTAGCTGTTCTTCAAGTACCGGTAGTAAATCCATGAGCAGGGGTTGCGATTAGAGTGTGAAAAGCAACGTCATTGGTGCAGGAAGGACCAAAATCAGACGAGAACTCGGGATTCGCGGAGAAGCTACAGTAAATTACCATTACACGTGCAGCCAGCCACTCAGAAACCGGAGAAGAGCGGGGCATATGGGAACATTCACTGTCAGTCTGTCATTCAGAACTTCAGAAGAAAGAGTCCAGATTCTTTGCGCAACGAACTTGCCATTTAAGAATAGCGTGCCCCATAGCGTGCCCCATAGCTGACGTTGAATTTTGGCTGAGCATGGAAGCTTGGCTTGCCTTGCCCTAGCTTGAACACGTCTCGTCTGATCTCTTCTCGTCTTGACGTGCAACAAAACGGAAGCCATACCAAGCTTTGATCAACACACGGCCCCACCATCGAATAAATTGTCTCCCTCCCCTGCTCTGCCCTGACTAGCCTGAGCCTGACTTCCCTCCCCTCCCGTCCGGCGTCCACACCGCACCGTCCCCCAAAATCAAAGTGATCCGTCATCATCGAGCCGCAGCATCGTATCGTATCGTATCGTATCTCACTAGAACCCGCCTTCTAGTCTACTATTGAGATGGCTCTCGTTGACTATCCATCGTCAGATGAGGACGAACAGAATGGAAATGACCAAGAGACCACGAATGAAGCAGCCACAGGAAACTTGAACTTGAACTTGAAGCGCAAACGCCAAAACGAAAACGAGAGCCCCAATGACCTCCCTCCACTCCCCTCAAAATTCCACGATTTATACGCGTCAAGCAGTCGCGTCAGTACTAGAGATGATCCTAGCCTGCATGGCGGGAGAAAGAGAGTGACTCCCCACATTGAGGGCAACTGGCCTACTCATCTGTACATCGAGTGTAAGTTCTCAAGCCGTTTCCCTACCAAACCGCCATGAACTTTGCTGACCCGATTGAGGGTATCCTGCGACTGCAGAATGTGAATCGTTATCGAAACTCATCTCAAATCTGAAAGGACTTCCACTGAAGGAGTCATCCAAACTACATTCCTTTCTAACCAGCGACCTTGGCGCACCTCTACCACTCCACATCAGCCTTTCGCGGCCCATTGGCTTTGGTACAGGACAGAAGGACGACTTTGTCACTTCATTAGAAACTGCCATAAAATCCTCTGGCATTCGACCGTGCGTCTTCTCTTTACATTACGTCACGTGACTAACATACCAGTTTTGACTTTGCATTCTCGGGCCTCGATTGGGTCGCAAATTTCGAAAATACTCGCTGGTTCCTAGTTTTGCGAATTCAGAAAGCGGAATTTGATAGTCTGAATAAACTACTTCATGTCTGCAATGCAGCTGTGCAAGACTATGGCCAGCCACCTCTTTACGCCAAGGCTTCCACAACTGCCACGAGCGGGAATACAGCTAAAAGTCCAAAATGGCCTAAGAAAGAGACCAGCAAAAATCGATACAGCGCTAAGGCCTACTGGAGCAACCTGCAAGACGTTTCCGAGGCATTTCACATCAGTATTGCCTGGACTCTCGGATCCCCAAGTGAAGACCTCCTCGCTCTGACTAAGTCTGTTGCTACAGATGATTTCCAAGATGTCGCTCAAACCCGTGTCAATATCCAAGAGATCAAGGCAAAGGTGGGCAATGCTGTTACAAACATGCCTCTACACACGAATATACAGGAAGCAACGGGTCTATTTAGCTTTTGACAACATATGATTATTAGGAGCATCTGAAAGCTGCATCTATTTGCTCAGTGCTCCACAGAGGAGCAAACCTCCAAGACTGTCAACTCCACTCGCCCAGTTGGATAGATCATCCCTAATATCAGCGTCCCTGCAACGAATTAGTCAGCTTTACTCGGGAAAAAAATGCAGAACCGTGGGACTGTCTCGGGAGCCGTGATTTGGGGTAATGCTCCAGACTTCTAGAGCACCAGAACAG
This sequence comes from Lachnellula arida, assembly GCA_007821475.1. NCBI lineage: Eukaryota > Fungi > Ascomycota > Leotiomycetes > Helotiales > Lachnaceae > Lachnellula > Lachnellula arida. The sequence continues at coordinate 22,036 of QGMF01000121.1, forward strand.
GAAACAGGCGGGGCCCTGATTATCTTACATGCTCTCGACATCCAAATTGTTCGATTCCCGCAAATCCCCAACTGTCAACATCTTTCCATGATGTCGACTTGACAAATACTGCTTGTACTCTTTTTCCCACGCATCTTCCGTATCGGCTTCCCACATGGCTTTGCTGCAAGGCAGTGGGATATCATCCATCGCGGAACAATCAGGTGATCTTGGTTCTGTCCCAACATTCAGATCCCTGATCATATCAACAAGGTGCATGACGAGGAGTGTCCTATCGAAGAGTTAGCGACGATAAATAACTTCATGGGCCACGCTTGCCTTCGTTGGCTCTCTGCTTGTATCCAATCTTTCCAAGTTGGAAAACCGCCTTGGCGTTCGCTTTTGCAAACCCAACCGTTCCGGTTTACTTTGGCTCCAATTTCCTGCAATGCACGGTTCGTTACATATTATATACATAGCCAGGGGTGAGATATGTGACTCACACCTGATGTTAGTCTCACGACAACGCTGGTGACTTCACAGCGATTTTCATCGTCTGCCACGACAATCGTATAGATGCTCAGAGCTTGAAGGTTATGTAGCAGGGTTTGATCATCGCAAGCGCTAGACTATATTGGTTGAGCTGTCATTACTCGAGCGGAGAGATGAGAATAGAATAGAGACTGCGAACCTGTTCATATATTCTCTGGATTTCTTGCAACAAAGTCTTTACAACAAGATTTCTGCAAGCTGGCGTTCTCTGCCTGTACATGGAAATGATACTACGGCAATTTGCCAACGATTCTGCAGCATTGCCACTTTGACAAATTTCGGGAGAAGATTGCCGATGTACAAAAAATGGAAGAGTTCTATTCTCAAAATCGACAGCATTAGTTTTTATCGTGGACCACAAAAAGTTTCTTGTGAACAAAGATCCTGCTCTCTGGACCGGCTTTCGGTTCAGAAGATTAGTGAGTTTCTTTGACTCAATCCCTAGTTCTTGCCAGCCTGGCATATCAAAGGACCCAGAAGGCAAAGTTCGCAACATTGAAAGGACGAAGTCGTTGAAGTAGCGGGATCCTTCCTCTATTGTGATTCGGGCAGACTGGCGGGGAGCCGGACTTTTGGCGCTCGATGAAGCGTTTGATGGAAATTCGAACCAGCATACGTTTTGAGTTCCCTTGTCGGATGGAACCTCTTGTCTCTCTTCTCTCTGTGGTAGAGCTTCCGTAGTCGGTATGGCTCGTTCATTATTCCATTCCATATCATACAGTCGGTCAACATCGGCATCTAGGGGAATATCAAAGTCGAGCAATTCCGATATCCGGACGTTGTCCGTAACCTCGTCAAATGCTGCATCCGCCACAGGTTGAGTAACTTGGTCGGTCCTAGGGGCCGGAAACGTGGCTTTTGTTCCAAGCACCCACATATGGTACGGATTCACATCGTTTGAAGGAGCCACATTGTGCCTTGCAGTTTGGCGTTCATATTTGCATGGGAGGTTCCTTCTCTCGCACCGCTGACAATGAGGAATCGCCAAATTACAGCGGCTTTTGGCCTGTCTGCATTGCTTACAAGATCTCCTCCTTTGAGACTCCATAGTGGTGTTGATATTTTATTTAGATGTTGCTTGGGATTAATTCTTCACTACCGCAATGCTGACATGGACATCGACTCCGGAGTCTGACAAATACAGACAGGGATCTCCGGGGCGGACAGGTGCGGCCTCATAATACGGAAGTTTGCCATTTTGAGTAATTTTCCGTAGGCTTACTTCAGCGATTGGACGGCTGACCTCTGGCGAGACGCAAGGCTATTCAAAACCGTCGATTGCTTCAGCTTTAGCATTACAAAGTCCGGCACTTGTAGAAAGTCTCTTTCCTTTTCGGATTGAATATCATGTATAAAAGGTAGGTTTCTCTTTCATTGTCCCATTCATTTTCAGTTCATCAGCTTCTTTCTACTGTAGCCTCGCTTCGGAACCTTCACTCGGACTTACCCCTGAACTTTTCTCTACTCAACCTTCGCAACATATTTCAGACTCCAATTCTTCACAATGCCATCAGACTCTTCACCCATCCGTGTAGGCATTATTGGCTTAGGAATTTCTGAGTCCGACTTTACTCCTGGTCTCTGGGCTGCCAAAGCACACCTCCCCTACCTCCAAGCCTCTCCAGCCTTCCGCATCACGGCCGTGGCCAATTCCTCTGCCAAATCAGCCCAAACATCAATCGATCATCATAAACTTGGGTCCGACGTCAAAGCCTATGGTAGTCCCTCGGATATCGCCGCGGACCCCAATGTGGACTTCATCGTTGTCTCCGTGAGGGTTGGGACACACTACGCTCTCACAAAGCCAGCACTACTTGCCGGCAAAGATGTCTTCGTCGAGTGGCCCCTCGCAGCTACCTTGTCTCAAGCAGAGGAACTAACTGCACTCGCCAAGGAAAAGGGTGTCAAGAACATTGTAGGCGTCCAAGCTCGCGCCAGCCCTCTCGTAATCAAACTCCGCTCCATCTTGAAGAACAACGAGATAGGCACCATCCTCTCTTCCACCGTCAACGCCACATTCTCTGGTCTTCCACACGATATGTTCCCCAATGGCGCAGAGTACTACTTGGTCCGTACACTTCCCACCCTTTGCTCCCTCCCTCCCTACATAGTAACTCATAATCTCATAGGACATCAACTCCGGCGGCAACGCCTTTTACATCACGTTCGGACACTTCTTCGACTCTTTCACGCACGTCCTCGGACCCTTCTCCTCCACCCTAAACGCGGTCTTCGACCTCAAGTATCCGCGTACGAAACTAGTGGACTTCGCCACCATGACCCAGCACGCCGAGCTCGACCGCACGGCTCCAGACCACGTTTTCGTGCAGGGCAAACTCGCTTCTGGTACACTAGCTAGCATTGCATTCCGCACCGTTCCTGCTCATGCCAAGGAAGTCGAGGACAGGTTTCTAACATGGACGATTACGGGGACCGAGGGCGAGATTGTGGTGATTCAGAAGGAAGGACATTGGCAGATGCTGGAAAGTGATGGGTTTGTGGTTAAGGTTAGGAAGGGGAAGGGAGAAGTGGAGACTGTGGATTTGGGGGCTGGGGTGCAGCTGGATAGTGAGGCTGTGTTGGCTAATAAGCCGAGGGAGAGGAATGTGGGGAGGGTTTATGAGGCGTTTTTGAAGGGCCAGAGTGAGGATTTCGCAACTTTTGAACAGGCGTTGGAGAGCCAGAAGCTTTTGGCGAGGATTAGGGAGGCTGCTGGGAAATAGATGGGGTTGGGGTTGGGTTGGGGTGAGCGAGCGAGCGATAGGTGTCTGACTTTTTCTTTTGAGGAATTGCGAATATAATGGAATTGTTGTTTTGGGAATTGTGTACAGAGTTGCTTGCTGCCTTTCATGTCTCGCTGCGTATAAGATGCCACTAAAGTGGACACAACTTCGTGGCGATACATGCATGAATGTTTTCGTATCCGGCATACTGACTTGAACAATATACCGAGTAATCAGTATCTCTACATCTATAGCTACATCTATCCCGTTTTCTAGCCCTCTACTATATACTGTATACTCCATACCAAAGAACGCAACAAGGTACGTACGGTATTCCTATTTTCGAATCGTGGGATGAGAGGATACGAATGAGTGGTTTACTTTAGACAGATAAACAGATAGTGTTATACTTTTAGTTGGTTGGAGGTTCCTGATATACGGAGTAAGGTAGTGTCTGTGAGTAGATTTTGTACGTGCAAGGTTGTATAGAGGTGCATGTAGAGTATGTGCAACATGTGCAGATAGTATGTGTGTGTTATAGGAGTGGCGTGTTTTTGTATAGGTAGTAGGTAGGTAGTAGGTGATGATACGTTGCAGATGGTAGTACTTGCACTTGTTAGAGGCGTAGGCGTAATAATTTAGTAGACTGAACTACCTAGAGAAAGATGATACAGCGATGTGAATACGTGGACCGCGGACTTTGAAATAAAGACCGTAGGTACATGTTCTTGCGAATGCAGCCTTGCTGGCTGGGTATATCATGATACGGATTGTGACTGCTAGCAAATAGAAAACTGGCTTGTGAATTTTTCCTCCTATAATAATCTGTACACGAATTCCCATCCTGAGGCCTATGTTCCGTTCCCCAACTCCCCCATGATAATCCTAAGAGGCGAGAAACGCGAAAGCATATAGAGTACAGTCCAACCCAGAAACCACCTTGTTTTAATTTAACCACACTCGAATACCTTACTAATCATCACCATCATGATCATCACCGCGGACTCCACGTCCTGCAGCTCCATAAGTTGGCTTCTTCGTCTTGCCACGGATATCCCCCCACGTCGCACCAAATCTCCTACTGGTGCTCGCAAGCAAGCCTTCTTCCTCGTCCGCCTCGGCATCTTCATCAAGTTGGCTGATGTCCAATTTAGGGGTGCGGAATAGCGCGGTAAGGAAGACAATCAAGAAGACAGCCAAGAAGGCGAATTGTGCCCAGAAGGCCAATGCACCGAAGAATGGAAAGTTGACGGTGACTCGGTTGAGGAAGGTCGACACCACACTGGGAGTGCAGACATTCTTGGAAGCGTAGTCTGATGAGAGCTCTGAGCAAGGTTTGATAAGCTCTTTGTGGTTTGAGCAATCAGGTTGGTCGTCGGGATGTCTTGTTGGGTTGCTGCAGAATGTTTGGGCTCCGTAGATGGCGTATTGAGGTGCGACGATCATGGCAAGCGCGTAGTTGATGGCAAGCATGATTAAAGTCAACATTACAGTAGCGATCAGGAGAGCTTGTGGAGAGGTGTGCCCTTTGCGGATTTCAAACAGTTTGATCCAGAGGAATCGGATTCCGATAGTGGCAATCCCTACAACTGAGCTGCTAAAGAGGAATAGAACCAAAAGTGCCATCAAGACATAGTCAATAGGGAACACTCTGGATGATTGAACGAAGATCCAGTTGATGGGTTGGAAGACGTTGATACTAGATCTTATTAGCGACGATCGCAGGAATGAAATGGTCCACATACCTTCCCAGAATGTAACCACAATGTTGCTTGCAGATAGAATTCTTAGCTTTGTCGATACCGGTAATCAACATAGAAACCCAGATGACAATAGCCAATATAAGAAGGAGGATTCCCCCAATAAGTTTCAGAGGTCGGAATACCGCACAAATTTTCGTCCAGGCCCTAACAATGAAACTCTTGCCTTCACCTTGAGCCTCGGCAGCTAGACGTTCACGGCGGACAAGAGTCCGTTCCTCACGAACCAAAGCTTCGAGTTCCCGCTGGTCCTTAGCCGGCAGTCCCCCATCACGGCCAGCATTGCGGCCTTCAAGCTGACGTTGTCTTTCTCGGTTTTGCTCCAGAGCTGTTGCAGTAGTTTCGGACAATTGAGGTGCGCTAACTGAGGGTGCAGATTTGATGAAAGAAATCGGTAATAGGGCAAGACCGGCAGCCGTATACAAAATGTAGAGAAGTGTGCCGAGACAGATCAACAGTCCGAGAGCAAATGTCAGAGCTCTGACGCCGTGATTTTCAGCTAGGAGTCGTTTGAAATAGTCGAGATCCATATGGGCGTCCTTGCGATCCCTGGCGACTGGTACGAAGAATCCAACAAGGAACAGAATTACCACAAGGGCAATGAATACCAATGTATATTTGAACGCTCCCCAAAACTTTTGACCAAATGTCTGATTGCCTTCTTCGGCATCGACCTCATCATATTCTTCATAGAAGAAGTACGTAAATGGCACAACCAAGAGGCATAGTATCGCATCCAAGCTGTAGAGCGTGTAGTACACAATCCTGAGCGTCAACAGTATATTATGTACTGCCTCGGGCGTTGCCCACTCCTTCTTTGCTCCCAATTTCGTCGAATTCGTAGAGCTAACAAGTGCAATATCGACTGGTAGAAGCAAAACCGTCGCAAGTAAAGAGGTCAATGTGATTATCGTTACGGTGGAGACCAAGGCGGATCGGTCTCGAGGAGTTTGATATGTGTATGTGAAGATAGCCGCAATGAGCGCCACGAGTCCCACGGCGACTGCATATGCAACCCATATGAAGGCTGTCTGTATCAGCGCCATGTTGTCGAGCAATTCGACGGCCGCTGGGTTCGGGATTTGGAAGGATGCAAACTGGCTGGGAACGCGTGAGTCGTTTCGTGATATCAAATATTGTATATGAAGGTATTCAGTGTACCTTTTCTGTTGCTTGGAGGGGTTTTCTGTTGGTTGTATGGAATGTAGTCGCACCTTTGTGACGTATAGCTACTTTTAAGAAACAGGGTTCCGTTCCGAGAGCTCCAGCTTACTCCACCCCTGTTCGTCCTGTCTGACCCCTGCCGTGTCCAAAATTCATGCGCTACCTCCGTACTCGACATCAACAACCTCAATACTGTACCGGTACCCACGCATCCAGCCCGTCTTTAACGCGACAATCAACGAGACGACAATGCTTGCCATCCTCCGGCCTTCATAATGCAGTGCTATACGGAGCTGACACCTCCAACAGCTGTCACACACTCATTAACCCTCCCTTTCGTGTCCGCAGAATCGAACAACCTCGTTGTCGCAAAGACCTCCTTGCTCCAGATCTTCACCACCAAGGTCATATCGATTGAGCTCGAGGATAAATCCGAAGAAGAAAGGTCTAAGAAACAAACAGGGTTCGACAGAAAGGCCAACGACGATGATGGACTGGAGTCTTCATTCCTCGGCGCCGATTCGATTCTGCGCCCATCAGAGAGGGCAAACAAGACGAAGCTCGTACTCGTCGCCGAATACGCCCTTTCCGGGACCATTACCTCCCTCGCACGAATCAATACCTTGTCCTCGAAGTCGGGAGGCGAAGCCCTGTTGATAGGCTTCAAAGATGCTAAGCTGAGTTTGGTGGAATGGGACCCGACTCGCCCAGGCATTTCTACAATATCAATACATTATTACGAACAGGATGGACTTCAGGGAAGTCCATGGGCTACCAACCTCCATGACTGTGTCAATTACCTGTCTGCAGACCCTGGGAGTAGATGCGCCGCACTTAAATTCGGAGCACGACGGTTAGCTATCTTACCCTTCAAACAAGGAGATGAAGATATCAACATGGATGATTGGGATGAAGAACTGGATGGGCCACGACCAGTCACACAAGTTTCGAAAGTCACAAATGGGGATAGCAGCGATAGCGGAACTCCATATGGATCCTCGTTTGTTCTTCACTTACCGTCTTTGGATCCAAATTTGATACATCCTCTCCACCTTGCATTCCTCTACGAATATCGAGAACCGACATTCGGGATTCTTTCATCGACCGCGCTACCTTCTTCTGGCCTCTTACATGAAAGAAAAGATCATTTAAACTATATGGTGTTTACTCTTGATCTCCACCAGAAGGCGTCCACGACAATTTTGTCAGTGGGAGGGTTACCATACGATTTGTTCATGATTGTCCCACTACCGGTCCCTATCGGAGGGGCGCTTTTAGTTGGGAGCAACGAATTGATCCACATTGATCAAGGAGGAAAGGCCAATGGGGTTGCTGTCAATATGTTTGCAAGAAAGTCTACGTCGTTCGGTCTTGCAGACCAAGCAGAACTTGAAATGAGGTTAGAAGGGTGTACGATTGAGCAGCTCTCTATCCAAAATGGAGAGATGCTCATAATTCTCCACACAGGCGAACTGTCCATTCTGAGCTTCAAAATGGATGGAAGATCAGTATCTGGGCTAAGTGTCAGAAGGGTGTCAACTGAGTCAGGAGGCTCTGTCATTCCAGCAGGAGCTACAACCATAAGTTCCCTAGGACCAAATTCGTTGTTTGTTGGTAGTGAGTGTGCAGACTCAGTGGTGCTCGGATGGAGCCGGAAATCTGGGCAGCTAACACGCCGAAAACCCCGCTTGGACCTACCAGATGGACTGGACGATACTTTTCTTGACGAAGAGGATTTAGAAGACGATGATGCCGATGATGATTTATACGGCAATGGCCCCTCAACTACTCAAGCTGCGGCTGCTCCAATAGATACAAGCATTACCAAGGCTGGTGATTATGTCTTCCAAATCCATGATTCCTTGGTAAGCATTGCTCCAGTAATAGACACAACTCTTGGGAAATCTGCATTTCCTCCGGATGGGGATGAGAGGCGCAATTCTGAAGGCGTAAGGAGTGACCTGGATTTGGTTACCGCGGTAGGGAAAGGTGGAGGTGGGGCCTTGGCAGTCATTAATAAAAATATCCAACCGAAGGTTATTGGCAGGTTTGAATTCCCAGAAGCTCGAGGGATATGGACCCTGAGCGCAAAAAGACCCGCTATCAAGGGTCTTCAAGTCACGAAAGAGAAGACAGAAATAAGTGGAGATTACAGCGATGATGCACAATACGATAGACTCATGATAGTCTCCAAGGCGCTCCCTGATGAGACAGAAGTCTCAGATGTCTATGCACTAACATCAGCTGGATTTGAAGCGCTGACAGGAACCGAGTTTGAGCCCGCAGCAGGATCGACAGTTGAAGCTGGCACACTAGGCAATGGGATGCGTGTTATTCAAGTCCTGAAATCTGAAGTCCGAAGCTATGATGGAGGTGAGTTTCGCTCTTTTCCTTCCTCCAGTTATCAACTACATCGTATTGGAATAAGACCAGAAGGAGATTTTGTCAAGATCTTGCGGGGTTGTTTGTGGAGTGCATTTTTGCTTTCCGGGGCGCTATCTGGGAATATATAATATCCTATAGCATCAATGAAAGCCTTTTACCAACATGCACCTGTGCCATCTGCTCCGCGAAGTGTCATTTCTGCCCAATGCCGTGTATAAATCGCTGATAAAATAACATACAGATCTTGGGCTAGCTCAAATCCTACCGATGTTTGACGACGATACCGGAGCCGAGCCAAAAATTGTCAGCGCGAGCTTCGCGGATCCGTTCTTGCTATTAGTCAGAGACGATGCTAGCATATTCGTTGCTCAGTGTGACGACAGCAATGAATTGGAAGAGGTTGAGCGAGAGGACGACAGCTTGCTTACCACGAAATGGCTTACTGGATGTTTGTACACGGATACCACAAAAGTATTTGCTACTGTCCAGTCCGATAGGGGTAGCAAGCATGGAGAAAATGTCATAATGTTTCTGCTCAGTGCTGGCGGTGCTCTTCATGTTAGTTTAAAGCTTTCCACCTGTTGAATCTGATGCTGACATATTTAGATATATGCCCTTCCAGACCTCTCAAAACCAGTCTACGTTGCAGAGGGCCTCTGCTTTGTACCACCAGTCCTGTCCGCCGACTATGCTGCCAGGAGATCAGCTGCTCGTGAAACTTTGTCAGAGATCATTGTGGCTGACCTTGGAGATGCTGTCTCCAAATCACCTTACCTCATTGTAAGTATCAGATTCCAGATTCCTGATCAATCACTGACGCTTTTACAGCTCCGCCCTTCCAGTGACGATCTCACTATATACGAGCCATTTCAAATCAAATCACAATCGACCCCGAACACACTATCGTCGACACTCCACTTTCTCAAGATCCATAATCCTCATTTAGCCAAGAATCCGGATGTTTCCGCTGAAGAGATAGCAGAGGACGAGGTTTTGTCGAGAGATGAACCAATGCGCGCCATTTCAGATTTAGGCGGATACAGCACGGTGTTCTTATCAGGTGGCTCACCTAGCTTCGTGATCAAGAGCTCTAAGAGCACGCCGAAAGTACTAAGTCTCCAAGGGGCTGGTGTCAGAGGAATGAGCAGTTTTCATACCGCAGGCTGTGACAGAGGCTTCATCTACGCAGACATTGATGGAATTGCTCGGGTTTCACAATTTCCCGCACAAACGAATTTCGCGGAACTGGGTGTATCACTGAGAAAGGCCCCCCTTGGTCTGGACGTCCACGCCGTCACGTACCATCCTCCGATGGAGTGCTACGTTGTTGGCGCGAGCAGTCGGGTGGAATTTGAATTACCAAAAGATGACGACTATCGCCGGACTTGGCAGCTAGAAGACATCCCATTCAAGCCGACAATGGAAAAGGGGTTCTTGAAATTGGTCAACCCTATCAATTGGTCTGTGATTGATACGGTCGAGATGGAACCCTCCGAGATAATCATGTGCGTCAAGGTGCTCAGTCTTGAAGTCTCGGAAGTCACCGGCGAGAGAAGGCAGATGGTGGCTGTTGGTACGGCGATCTCCAAGGGTGAAGACCTTGCTATCAAAGGGAGGCTCTACGTCTACGATATTGTCTATGTCATACCAGAACCCCACAGACCAGAAACGAACAAGAGATTGAAGCTGGTTGCAAGGGAAGATATCCCTCGAGGAGCCATCACTGGCATCTCTGAAATAGGGACTCAAGGTTTCATGCTCGTAGCGCAAGGGCAGAAGTGTATGGTTCGTGGTCTCAAGGAAGACGGGACTCTGCTTCCCGTGGCATTCATGGATATGAATTGCTACGTCACTGCTGTCAAGGAACTCCGTGGTACGGGATTATGCGTTCTCGCTGATGCCGTCAAAGGCGTTTGGTTTGTGGGTTACACCGAAGAGCCTTATAAGATGATGCTTTTCGGAAAGTCCCCAACTAACATGGAGATCATGACCGCCGACCTTCTTCCCGACGACAAGGATCTCTACATCGTGGCAGCGGACGCGGATTGCAACCTCCATATCATGCAATTCGATCCTGAGCGTAGGATTCCTATTCTCACCCAATTCTTACCTTGCTAATTCCTTCCTAGATCCCAAATCCCTCCATGGACACCTATTGCTACACCGCACGACCTTCTCCCTAGGCGGACACCTCCCCACAACCATGACTCTCCTCCCCCGTACCACCGCCGCAACCATGCTCCCCCCATCCCCCGACGCAATGGACATCGCCGCCGAAGTCACAATCCCTTCCCAGCAGCTCCTCATCACGTCCCACAGCGGACAAATCTCCCTCCTCTCCTCTCTTTCCGAGAACCAATATCGCCGGTTATCAACACTGGCAAGCCATCTCACCAACACGCTGTACCATGCGTGCGGTCTTAACCCGAGGGCATATAGGATTGATAAAGATGCTGCTGAGGGCATGGTGGGTGGTCGAACGGTTATCGATGGCGGTGTGCTGCTCAGGTGGATGGAATTGGGGAGTCAGAGGCGCGCGGAGGTTGCGGGGCGGGTTGGCGTTGATGTGGTGGAGGTGAGGGAGGATTTGGTGGCGCTTATAGGGGGGCTGGGGTATCTATGATTACCGGACTTATGATTACCCAAATTTGCTGCAACGGAGTTTAGAACTTGTAAGATGATGGGTTTCTATGGCAAGCTTTAATTACCTTTTAACTTCCTGGCAGTTTGCAGATTTACTACTGTGACAACATGACTGCAAATAGAACGTCCTTGTTACTAAGATGGCGACGGTAGTCCTCAAGTGAAATACTTGCCCTATAGCTTCAATTTCAACAATCACCAGAAGCAGTCAGCCCTCTTAATACCCTTATTTCTATACCATTTCTTCTTCAACGCTCTCCTGCGCCCAAATCAATCTCGCGCTAAGTAAAGCATACTGGCATACTCTCACAATAAATGCGCTGGCCCTGGTTCTTGAGCAGAACCCCTCTCTGTTGCCATCATGCAACAGCAATGCTATAATCCACCGAGAAAAAACAAATCCGTCCATATTTAACTCTCGTAGAACCTTTTATACCGACTTGCATCCCACAGAACTCTCCTCCCTACTCTTCTTCAGTCAAATCAATCATATCCATCCCATTCTCTCTAACGACACGAAGCGGGGAACCGGAACTAGAAGCACCGGATCCGGAAGCCTTCTTCCTGCCAGCAGCCTTCCCAACCGCCTTCTTCACTCCTGTCCTCCTCGCGGTTGGTGATATAGGTGGAGTGACTGGCTTGCGGCCGATATTCTAATTAGCAGGGCGGTCGGGTTAGTACGTACGTACTACGGAGTAAGTGCTTAGAAGGGGCTGGGCTGGGAAGTTGGAATTAACTACGTACTAGCTTGTCTTTGAGATCCTTGAGGAGCTTCACCTGCTGGAGGGGAGAGAGGGCGTCTAGATCGATGGGTGGGCGTTGAGATGGCGTTGTGAAGATGGGGGATTCTTGGGCAAAGTCCATGGGTTCGGGTTTGATCTCTTGCTTGACTGCTTCTGGTGTGGGGCTTGATAGGGAGCGGATGAGGCGAAGACGCTCTTCTGTGGAATATAGATATTAGCACTGTGCTGGTATGAATCACTGGTGTATACCCCATCTCGCCGTAGAGAATACGGGGAAATGCACCACGGATTCCACGAGGGACAAAAGTGTTACCGGATGAGTAGAGGAATTTGAAGATAATAATAGGATACCTCCCGACCTTTCTCAGGGCAACTACCGGCAAGGGAGGAGCCTTCTCAGCTCGTCCATATCTATGTAGCCGCGTGAGTCTAGAAACATGTTACATAGCAGTGAGGGATCTTACCCGATAGTATGTAACGTATCTTGTCCCTTAACGAGGACTTCGTGGATAACTTTATCCTTCGGTTCGTCATCACGAAAGTAATCATTCGGCGCACTAGCATCGTGCGCTGGAACCGCTGCCTTGAAAACGCGTATAACGATCCCCGATTTCTCCAAGTCCTGCTTGCTAATACTTTGCGTATCGTCAAGGATCTCATCAGCTAGATTTCGTTAGTCTAGAAAATTAAAACTCGAGGAAAGATTCATCCAGGAGTAGGTGGTTGGCTTACTCGTAACGAGATTCGTGAATATAAACGGTCTTATAACCGCATCCTCTCCTCTGCCAATCTCCACCCCTCTCACGGTACTCGATAAATCCCTGCCCTTCTGCTCAAAGATCGACTTGCGGAAAAATCGCCCCTGGATCGGCGTCCCGTCAATGCTGATATCGACCCAGATCCCTTCAGTTCTCATCTCGAGCTCCGGCTTGAGGGAGAGCTTTATCGAGAAGCTCTGCCCCGCTTCGCTGATGATGTATTTTGCGGCCACGGTGCTGTGAGACTCCTCGCTGCTGGGTCTATACCGCGCATTGTCGTATTCTTGGAGGGGTTCCCCGGTACCTCCGCATATGGTTACACCGAAACCCGGAAGAGCGTTGTGAGAAACCATTTTGGCGATGATTCTGCGCTTGAGGTGCTCGTGTTAGCAGATACATTAGATGTTGCGCAAAAGAAGAATTCAATGAGAGCTTAGCTTCAATGCAAGGCAAGGCAGGGCAAGGCGAAATGAATGCCAGATGCCAGATGCCAGGAGCACGAATTTGACAAGAGGAGTAAAGAGCGATTAAGGCAATCAATCTGAATTTGATAGCGAGACTTGAGTGATCTTACGAGAAATAGTGACTGTGGGAGTTGTGGAGTTGGCAAAGCAAGCGTTGCAAGATGAGTTGTTGGCGATGTCCTCGAGGCGCGTGTAAAGAACAAAAATGAATTGCAAAGTGCAAAGGAGCGTTGCTACGGTTGCCATGAGGAAATCATTTTAACCAGGTGACTGGAACAAGAAAAATCTTCGGGTTGTGTGAATGTGAAGAGATTCACAGGATACTATGGAGTGGATGGTGCTAAGGCGTGACAATATGCACCTGCAAAGCCTGGACCTAGACCCCTTGAAAAACTCTACCTTAGCTTGCTCGAGGTGCAGATAAGATGGAAGGAGATCGAATACAAAAGATGTCGATTGTTTGCTATGTATTGCTTTATATCTGAAACTTCTAATGGACCAATCGTTGTCCTTGAGCATGCATGGCTTATTCGAGAGCTAGCTGGTTCCATTGCTTCCACCTACATAGAAGAAAATAGAACGTGGATTTTAATGGGAAATGGGTGCTTACTTCCCCGCATTTGAGCACTTGAGCAGGGGGGGTTCTTTGATATCGTGCATTATACTACACTCGGACTACTTGAAGCTCATGTCTCATGCGAGCGGAAGGAGGCACAGGAAGGAAATCTAAACAATAGACCACAAGAAACTTGTAATGCATCTGAACCTTGATCGCACCCTGATTGCGTCGAGAAGTGATATATCTTCTACCTTCATATCCTCCTGAAGCAAAAGCTTTTCCCTATTTTCCTGGTATTATACTGCCATAGTGATACAAGCCATAACTCCAAACCAGATTAGTTCCGCTAACGCTGCATAAAATCAATGACCCCCTATGCTCATTGTCTCATCTTCCCCGGGACTCTAATCGTCGGTTAGGTCGATGAAGATCTTTTGACCCGATCCCCTCTTCTTCCGCGAGCTCTCGCCGTTTCCGTTGCCATCTCGTTCCCTCTTGATTGCTCGGCTCGGATTGTCAGAACCCTATTCAAGAATGTGATCAGTCATGGCAAACCGCTCGTTCAAGCTGGAGCATACAGTTAGGTCTTGTATAAAGCGTTCTAGCTTCTTCTTCTGCTCAACGTTCAGGTTTTCGACAACATCTAGAGGATTTGCCGAGGCGCGGTCGGGATCGGGTTCTGGAGAGGGCGTTCTTGGAAGAATGAGAAGAGATTTTAATGCAGCTCTATACAAAGGTTAGGCTTCAACCGCGTCAGATCATTCTGGGACACCTACCGATCTCTGTAGAGAAAACGCCAGATTCCGATGGGGTTATCCTTACCATCTAGCCATTCCACATATACGCTATTTGATGCCTTGATGTCGGTCGACGGCCCCAAGCTAATTCTCTGTTAGCTGCCTATGCTTCCGGAGCAGATAACTGTAGTTTTGTATGTCTTACAGAGTGGTATGAGATTTAGCCTGGCCCTTCAATGCTTTCTCATGAACACTTGCCGCTTTCTTGGGTAGCAAGTTTTTATCCTTGGAGGAGCTCTTAACCTCTTTCGCAGCTCCTCCTCGGAAGATTTCGATCCGGATCTCTCCCGCGTTGCTAATACTTTTCGTATCATGTTTGATGTCCTTCACTTTGGCTTCATCGGTTGCTTATGTTTATCAGCGTCAAGGCACGTAGTCATTAGACAGACGTATTCCACTTACTTGTTCCGATTTTCGAGAACTTGTACTTTCTTATATACGCCTGGTTATTAACCCCGATTGATACGATGCTTTCGGTATTGAGCAGACGATTAGCAACTCGAGGATAGTTATCTTTTTTCATCACAGGGCAGTGCATCTGGTTTCCATCAATAGATATCTTCATAATGAGACATACCGAGTCGAAAACGTAAGACGGCTCGACTCGTAATCCGACTGAATAGAACTTCTCGGAGGCAGATTCAATGTACTTCGAGACGGTCTTCGCAGCTCTACTCTCTCCGATATCACCCGGTCCAGGGCTTTCCTCCTCGTCGTCATCATATTCTTGGAGTTGCTCTGGCTCGCCTTCTATTCGGACAAAAGCTTCAATGCCGGGAAGACTGTCGAGGACGGCCATGTTATCGATGGTACGCTTGGTCGCATTTACTGTCTGCGGGGTATTCGAAGGGAAGGTCGGTCGCTGGTATGGTACGAGTGTTAGTTGAGTTGAGACATTAGGACCCCGAGCCTTTCATAGGCAATCATCAGGTTCTATTTACCTGAAGGAGAGAGCGTCCCCCAAGGCGTGATGGGCTGTTTTTATCTGGCTTTCTCTGTCGGACAGAATCGCAGGATAATCAAGTGCGCGACGACGAACGAGGGCTTCGAGCAGTAGAGGGTCTGCGTTAGTCGCACAATCAAAGCGCAGTCTTCGAGCTTGTCATAGATTTGAATGCAGGTGGTCGCAGATGGTCGCGCCTGTCCTCGTACTTTACAGTAGGATGCTCTTGACGCGAGATCACATGATGCTCTTCAAACTCCAAAACACTACTAGTTTCAGCTGGAGCACTAATTTTACTTCGACAAAATACCGCCGCGCAAAGCCAAATATCAATTTAGAGGAAGATCGTAAATTCCAACAGAGCCGCCAGCGAAAAGTTTCGCCTTTTCCTGGGAACGGGATGGATAGATCTAGTTGTACTCCGTATCATCTGGTGCCCCTCTGGTTTTCCTGCTCGTTTTCCTGCCGTTCCAATCAGACCTCCTCTTATTTTTCTTCTTCTTTATCCCGCACCCCTCCTTTATAATCCCAACCATCCCCACCAGTCTCAAGATACTCCTCGACATGTTGCGAGCATCCACGTCCATATACCACATTAGAGCGGCAGAAAGTCACACAGTCCTCTCCAAGATATCCCGGGACGAACCGGCAAGCCAGTTCATAGATTTCCACACATGCGCATGTTCTATATTCTGCAACTCTCCGCGTACACATAGTAAAAAGCCCTGAAGATAATCGGGCTTTATCTGATTTGAGAAGAATTCGTTCTGGGAAGCGTCTTGCTTTGAAGTGTTGCGGGGTATTTGACTTGGGAGCAGAAGTTTGTTTCGCAATATTGCCAAAATGGTCAAATCGTCAGAAGTAGTTTGTTTGTTGACATGAAAAACACTTATTTTGATATATACGGTATCAATATTGAATGCCGAGGTTTTCCCCAAACGTGAGTAGAAGGATGGGCTATGACTCAGATTTCAAGGGAATGACGGTTCTTTCTTCTCTTCGACAGTCCGATTCATCTCTAACAGCTTCGAGATAAGCCGGAAGATGTTGCGAGCATACAACGCTGTCATATCTAAGGATATCCAGGTAGTCAGTCATAGGGTCCAAGATGGCGCAACGAATTTTGGCGACGCTGTCGTGGGCAAGAGTGCTTAGGAGTTTTATAGACAAGAGGGGATGTGATTGCTTGATTTTCAGTTTCAGGAGAATGACTATTATGGAGTAACGATGTGTATAATATCAACCTTGCATGTGTAAATGGCTTCGTTTGAATTTGATTGAAGCATTGTTACACAACAGTGCTTTCATTTCTGGGTTTCCGTTTGCTTGTGAACGCATGTGTTTCCGAGTTTGCCCGCCGCTGGTGCAGAAAAGAATCACTTACACGAAGAGATGTAGTTACACAAGAGACCAAGAGATATGATTCCTTTCGCCGCTCGCACATTTAAACCACACCTCTCCAGCGAGCGCAGTGGCACTCTTTCCCTCAAAATATCCACATCCTCCACACTCCCAATCTATCCAGTCATCCCACCGACCCTTCCCAATCCCTTCCCACCACATTCAACACAATACCCATTTCCACTCTTGATATCTCTCACTTCGTATTTGTATTTCCTGCACGCCTTAGCTTGCGCGATAGTCTCGATCTTGGACGTGCAGGTAAAGCAGTTGAGCCGCCATGGCTTGCAGCCGCAGACACGGTACCGGTATTGGATCATCTGGCACATGTTCGGAGAGTGGTTTGGGTGTAAGTGCTAGAAGAGGTTGAAGGTTAATGAGCAAGATTGGAAAATTGAGGTGGTGATATAGCACTTGCTGGGTATGATTCACAACGCTGAGACAACCGCATCATCAAAGATGTATAATATAGACAACAGAAGATTGGTGAATTGACTAGATATGTAGTGTAGATTTTGGACAGCATATATCATACTAAATTCAGACGCGCCGCAGCCGTCCTTAACGCCAACTGCTCAGGGGTATCAAACAAATTGCCGCCACTCCAACCGAATCCCGAAAGCGAATGAGGAATTCAAGAAGCCCAACCCCTACTAATGGAACGCCTTGGTGCATCCCTTGTGCGCAGAATACCTCCTCCCATGCGTGAAGAAACACCAGAACCCACGCTTAACATGTGACCGTGGCAGAGTCCCCCAGATTCCAGCTGTTGTTCAATCATACAGAGATGCTGACATTTTTCCGGCTCTCTGCCTCATTTACATGGAAACCAAAGACGAGCTTGAACAAATCTTTTAAAAAGGAATAACGCCCGCTGCTGGTCATCCATCCCACGCTCTTAGCAACATCCACCGCGCTTGCCTTCTTCCCAATCGGTGGCAACGACTTGGAATTCCGGAAAGTAGAATCACTTAATACCAAGTTCCGGTATGAATTCAATAAGTTTGCATGAGCTGGCAGGGAGCCAAATGACCCCGTTGGCAGCGATTTCACAAAGCCTTGAAGATCCGGTTGGTTTGGCCTAGCTGTCGATGTAGTCCGCGAGTATCCAACATTCATTGCCTGTCCAGCGAATTAGTATGGGCTATTCCTGGATGTTTTAGGAGCAGAGATTGAGCTCTTGAGACATGCCAAGAGCTCGCATCTATGTTCAGGTCTTAGCTTACCATTTTTAGAACGAGCACTTTCAAACGCGTGAGATTCACGTCTTCCGTACGGCCGGTAGTGACGGTGCTGGAAGATTTGTTGCTTCCTTGCGAATAGCTCGATAGCGAGGAGGTTGCGCTCGACCATCGTGCATTTGCCGCCCTATTCCCCTCGGTACCAAGAACCAATATGTTTGGGATGTTTGGAGAGTTCTCTTCTGGTGAGATAGGCGTATCTTCGAATTCCGTCGTGGGTGTCTCGGGATTATATGGTGTTCGCGCATGTTCGGGATGTTCGGGATTCTCGGGAAGGCTTGGCAGACTATTGCTCTTATGATGTGAAGAGCGACTCATTTGGTCCGAGGCCTGGGTGAATGTTGTTTGCGAGGGTCGCGGTGTCCCTCGTTCTGGCCGAACCTGAGTCCAACCTTCCCGAAACAGATCGCACAGCTCCCAACACGCCTGGACAGCGGATCCAAGCAATTCTTCGTCTGCCGCTTTCTCTTCTCTCTTGTTCTGACGCAGACTGAAAAGCATCTCCGCCAACGACCAGCATGCCCGAAGGAGAGCATCCGTCTCTTCTGCAAGCTCGTTTCGCTGCTTCATCAGTCGATGGCACAGCGTAATGTAGAAGTCCAAAGTCCGTTCGCGAAAAGCTTCCGGAAGGGTTCGATCATGCGTGTTATAGAGATGATTATTCAATTCGAAGCTGACCCGTAGTACCGAGTCAGCTACTTCGTCTTTCCGCTGCCTGACATCGAACAATGCTTGACAGAAGTCACGGCAAAGGTCAAGTGTTGGCCTGACGTGAATTTCGTGGTCTTCATCGCGGCTGTCGTAAAGTTTCTGACACAACTTCCAGCAACATTTCCAGGCCTTCTCATGTGCGTCTCCAGTTCCAGAGTAGCTGAAAATTCTCTCGCGGTGTATAGAGCTTAGGCTTGCCAGTGTATTGCACAAAGTCCAGCATTCATGGAGAGCGGTCTTCAAGGCACTGACCTCCTCGTCGGTATTATGGACAGTCCGAGCATCAAATTCATCTTCTTCAATTTCCCCATGATCCTCAGGAATCCCTGCAAACCATGAGTAATGGGAATCATCTGTGAGGTTAGATGACACACCTTCAAGGCTATGTGCACTAGTC
Source organism: Lachnellula arida (assembly GCA_007821475.1). Lineage (NCBI taxonomy): Eukaryota > Fungi > Ascomycota > Leotiomycetes > Helotiales > Lachnaceae > Lachnellula > Lachnellula arida. The sequence continues at coordinate 41,256 of QGMF01000121.1, forward strand.
GACCGAGATTCTCCTTTTTCTTCAATGAGAGCTTCCACTTCCTGACGGGTCTGAGCTCGAGGAGTTGCATTCTCCAGAGCAAATTGGCTGCGAGAGACATCCGTAGATATTGGGGGTGGTGAGATGGGGCTTGGTTGTGTGGTCTAATTTGTTTAGCATTGTTTATGCCACGAGAAGGATGGTCTACCTTATCGTCTGGTACAGACAAATCTACACGGAGAGGGGCTGGGACAGCTTCGTCTGTCTCATACGGTATGGGAGTTGACCTGTCGGCTGTTCTAGAACGTTGAACGGGAACAGTTTCCTTCGTTGTAGCCTTGCGCAATCAGTCATCTATCATGATACTGAGCTCAGGCCCAACTCACAAAGTCCCTAAAGCCTTCCGGCGCATGTATAACAGAGATGGATTCATCATCAATCGAACTTCGAAAACGATCAGGGATATTTGTACTGAGCCTCTTCAACTGTATCTCATTAGCAATGTATACTTAACCTTGGCTGCGTAACTTACTGTAGCTTGTGAATCCGCAGACCCAGGCATACTAGGTGGTGTAGGCCCTCCCTCCACCACGTCTTCTGCCTCCTCATCTTCAATCTCAGTTGTCTCTGTGCCATTCGAGGTTACTGGCGACGGCCCCACCATATCGCTGGGACTAGTCAACAGTGCACTGCTGGGAGAAAGTCCGTCGTCAATGGTCTTGGGGTGAAGGCTTGCGGATTCTACCGAGCTCCGCGCAGACCTAATACCAAAGGATTAGCTTGGTAATTCCACTCCAGAACTCGCAATATACACACAAGGACTGAAAACGCGGGGAGTTGGTTTGTGCGGGCGAGTTTGGAGACATTGAGAAGTCTGTATATGGAGAGAAGGCGGACATAATATTTCCTGGTGAGTGCACAAGAGGACTCTCCAATGCCATTGTTGAAGCAAGGCTCCTATGCGGCAGTTCTTAGATGGACTTGAGGAGCTTGCGAGCTGCTTAAGAAGACAAAAGATGACAGCGATTTTCCTAGCCAACTGGCGAGCAGGGCTCTAAATGTTGGTGTGGCTCAGAAACTGTCGAGGCTGAATGTAGCTTTCGGACTCAGCACTGGAAGCTCTCTAGCTAGCCGGTAGCTGTAGCAGGCCAGCAGAAGAGTGGGAAAGCCTTGAGAATTACGTTATCGTTTGGCAATTATGCCTAGGTACGTATACAATTGAGGGAAAACACCGCCAGTACTTTGTTTCAAGAATTTAAGGTGCATTGCGCGGTAATGATTGTTGTAGTTCATACAGGCCCGCATCTGTATTAGGAGTTGTGCCGTCGACGCACATCCCACTAGGGGAGAATAATTGACGTTTGTAGGCTGAGATAATGCCAGTGGGGTCAGTGGTCTGGGTGTCTGGAGCTTGGTGAACTGGAGGGAGTGGGCTTGGAGACGTGCTCTGATAGTGGAGTGAAGCAATGGCATGGCAGACGCGGTAGGGGACTTTGGCCTCAACCTGGCGTGGCGTAGGCCTAGAGAAAGGCAGTTGGGAGGTCATGCAGCAGGATTATAAGCCAACCAACCACGGCCGCAGATGCGCGTCTTGAGATCGCAGGAGGGTGCATAAGTGCAGGCATGCAGGCATGCTGGCGCTTAACTTAGCACGGGCACGCACCGCGATATGGAGTACTCCACGACCTTCATCGTCGATATCTTCATCCCACCTGAAGGGTTGAAACAAAACACGGCTCGGAGTTCCTTTCCAAGACAGGAATGATATGATAGTTGACTGGCTGATATGCTGGGTCACACGAGCCAGTTGACATGATCAGCCAGCAAAACCATTACATCTTCCAGCACTTTCATAGCGGGATGGGCCGTTTCGGTACCTTGCCAGTGAGACCCAAAGTTTCTTTGTGTTTTCGGGAACGAGGGGAAGCCTGAAAAGGAACGAATTAAGCACTAGCCGACCCGACCACCCGGCCCATTGCGTTGGGTCTGCTTCGAGGATCAACAACAGAGATCTACGTTTTTAGGTCTACGGAGGTTCCTCATATGGCCGCATGCAATCTCGCTATTCCAGTTCCAAGGGAACACTCTTATTTGGGATGAAGCTGCATTAAGCAGTGCCACGATGCTTTATTCAAGTGGAATGATGGAAACAACACTCGGTGAAGAAGTTGACACATAGCACATTGAAGTTTAGTTGTCCCTTCCAACATTTAGTTCCAACATTTAGTTCGAAGTAGACATGTCTGATTCGCAGAGGTGCGAACCCGGGGCATTGGTTTCAAGGCTAGCGCATTTCTTGATTTGTATCCCTCAAACCTTTTCTTACTGGTGGACGTCTATCAAGAAGATCAAGATAATGAGCTATGAAAAAGTTTACTGTAGCCATTGATCCAAGTTTCTTACACACGTTCAGATGTCTCGGTACCCCTTGAGTAGAAGTGCCAAGTCCAATGTAACAAGAATGCCTTCCAAAAGCTAAGATATAGACAGGGGACACAATTATCTGCGCAAAACTCCCCGCAGTGAAAACGCTGTGCCGCTACTAGGTTAGTAGCCTTGTGGAAACGCCTCTCCGCGCTTGCATAGGCGCTGGGATGGAGAGTTTGGGTATGAGACTTAGAAGCAAAACGAGTTGGCTCCGATGTTGACGCATATTCCACTTGGCCCAACCAACCTCACCGAGAGTTTTAAGCCTCGTGGCTTGTTGGAAGCAGTGCATGCAACCAACATATGCGTTGGCAATGCGAGTAAAAGGCACAGATAGGAGGAAAGTCTATGTATGGAAGACTTGGAACGGTGTATTATTCACGCGTTTCCAGCGGTTTGGGTCAGCCCTATACCGCGTCTTCATTCGTAAGATACTAATTGTCGTGTAAAGTGAGTGACACATGTGGGAAAAGTGGAAAGAGGACAGACGAATGCTTGCTGACAGCAGTGGAAGTTGTCTTTCTACATCCATTCCACGCCTTTGTTCCTTGCTGGTCCAAAGCAATCGCAAGAGCCGCCAGCACCTATTCCAACCTTGTGGCGCAGAGTTTAAAATCAGATAAAAACCGCCTGATATTCGAAATTTAATGGTTTTAGGACCAACCCTCCCCAAGCCCTTAACGCCGTTGTTTACGCCACTCATGCAACCGCCGATATTCCCCATGTTACCATTCAACGCCTGTGCCTCATCCTTAGACCCTTCTATTAACCCATAGCCGCCTTCTTTGCGTCTCGTTCTGCTGGGTTGTACCTTCAAAACGGTCAGCCCAATGCCCAGTAAAGTTATAATCGAGGCGAGGAAAAGGTGAATGATATGTAGTAGAAGGACTAACTTGAGGAGTTTCTCGATCAAGTCGACGTGTGTCATGATCATGCGGCGGCAGCAGTATCGTTTGCAGCCAAGTTGGTCCATGGCATCTCTGCGAGGATATCAGCACCATTGCATACTTGGCAGAAGTAGAAGCTGAAATTGAACTGACCCATCTGTAATCCCCTCATCGATGAGCTTCAAGTACCGTTCCCATAGGTCACCAATAACCTGAGATCAAATCAGTAAAGCTCAGAAGCTTTGCGCCTGGGGAATGGGGGACAATACTTTTCCGCAGGAAAAGCAGCGCACAGGAATAATCATTGTGAGATCCTTGCGGTTAAAGGCGTATTACAATTCGCAGACAGACGCTGGGCGGGAAAAAAGTGCGCTGGTGTCGAAAGGTTGGAAAGGAAAGAAAGGTTGCTTTGTCGCGTGTGGTCGCTTTGAAGTTCCACGAAAAAAATCGGCGCTAAAAATTTAAATTCACTTTTTTTTTCCAGCCTTGTTCACCGATAGCAAACAGTCTACCAGTCTACCAGTTCTCCACGTTGAACCTCACAAGACCTCTGACAACACCATGGCTTCTGCTTTGAAGCGCAAGAGAGGTCCAGTGGAGGTCCTGGATACCCCCAAACGATCAAAATCCGTGAAAAGCGAAACGCCCATATCTCTGCAAAAATTCAACTCGCAGAGTGTGGGCTGGGAAGCGGCATTCGGTGCCCCGCCCAAAGTAAAAGATTTGGCCCAAACGAATGGAGTCAATGGCGAGATTAGTGATTCGGAAGAAGACTCGGCTGTATCAGAAGAAGCTTTGGATTTCGACACTCTACAGGAAGAGGACTTTTTCGCGAATGGTCTCGATAAACCGAGACCGAGTAAGAAGCGTGCATTGAAAGGGCCAGACCCCTCGAGGACATGGAAATTGTCTGAATCGATTGGGGGGCGTATGATCAATGCCGACCCAGCTTTTACAGCCGACGAAAAGTACGCATAATACCCATTTTTATATCTCTGGAATGTTACTAAATCCAATCGACTACAGATATATTATCGTTGCAAGCCGCACCACCGTCCACATCTATTCAACCTCAACCTCTCTCCTCACCCGCTCAATAAAACTCAAGATCGAAGAGAACAGGCCTAATGCACGGATCTCCAATTACTGCTTGTCGCCTACCCAGCCGGAAATTGTTTGGGTGGCTTGCTCAGATGGCCATATTTACAGCGTCAACTGGACTTCAGGGGCTGGCGCGACACAATGGTGGGCAACATCCTCTACAGGATGTGACTATATGACGGTAGCATCCATGGAATCCGCAGGTCGAAGAAGAGATGTCGTCTTCACAACTGAAAAGCGGAAAGATGAGGGTTGGCGGGTCACAGCACATGAATTAGCACCCCCGGACGGGGAAATCAAGATAGCTGCCAGGACAATCTACACCTCCAACGATCAAATTACCTTTCTCACGACAGCCAAGGAAGGTTCTGTTGTGGTTGGAGCTGCCGGGAAGAAGTTACTTCTCGGCCGGCTGAGATCTACGGAGTACGACACCGTGGACAAGATTAAATACGAATTTCGAGTTTTTGAGACTACCGATAGAATCTCGTCCCTAGATCTAAGAGCCTCTGAAAGGACTGGCACGGAAGCTCTCAAGAAATCGATCCTAAAGAAAATACCTATCGTGGATCTGGTCATTGGAGATGTCAGGGGCGCTATCTTCGTGCACAACGACTTATTGGCGAATCTCATTCGAGCGCAGGATGGAACACTTCCAAAAGGAATTAGTCTTACACCCAGAAAACTGCATTGGCACCGGCAAGAAGTGCAAACTGTTAAGTGGTCTTTAGATGGTAAGATTTCCGTGATCGCACTAAACCAAAACCTAGGCTAACATATTAATAGGCAATTATATTATCTCTGGTGGCACCGAGACGGTCCTCGTGCTTTGGCAACTTGATACTGGAAAGCAGCAGTTTCTTCCTCACATGTCAGCAACCATTCAGAATGTTGTGGTTGCACCTTCAGGGTCATCTTATGGTATCCAGCTTGCCGATAATTCAGCCTTGATTTTGTCTACCGCAGAACTACAACCAACGACAAATATTGCGGGAATACAAGCGAGTGTCCTTGGGACTTCCGAAGATTCCAAAGTTTGGAGGCTTCAAGATGAGACTTGGAAACCCCCTCTAATTCAACGCACTCCTGCTGTCATCAACCCTCGTTCGCCTTCTCAATTACTCCTTGCGGTGGGACAAATGCACGAGGTAAATCCTCGAGAACCTCTTGTCATGAGCTCCCCTTTCTTGCAAACTTTCGATCTTGGATCTGGTCACAATCTATACCGCCAAGCTTTGACCAGAACTAATATCACCAACATTAATGCCGCCCCGAGTGCTCATCGACTGACAGAACCGAGAGTTACCCACATGAAAATATCTTATGACGGTACCTGGCTTGCAACTGTTGACGAATGGACTCCTCCGGAGCATGATCTAGCTTTTCTAGGCCATCAAGAGAAAGACCTTGAGGTTGAACGCAGATCTCGCCGCGAAGTCTTCCTCAAATTTTGGCAGTGGAGCTCTGAAAACAAGGCATGGGAGCTAGTATCCCGAATCGATACCCCACATACTCTCGGTCGGAGTTCCTCTTTTGCTGGCAGAATCTTAGATATCACTGCGGACCCCACGTCATTACGATTCTCTACGGTTGGTGAAGACGGGGTTGTCTGTATCTGGTCGACAAAGACCAGAAAACGAGACAATGTTGTCGTTCGAGACAAGGATGGCAAAGCGTTTCTCAATTGGCACTGCCAGCAAGCTATTTCTCTTGGGAAATCCGAGCTTTTGGATGAGCCTGGTAGTTTGGATGCACCTTTGACAAGTGGCAGCGTTGCATTCTCTGAGGATGGTTCGGTTTTAGCTGCAGCGTGTAGCAGCCATGATGGGGTACTGCACCTCGTGGATCCGGAGTCTGGCATTATTCGGATGTCTCAGAGTGGCTTGTTTGAGGGAAACATTGTCAAGATTGATTTCCTTGGTCAAGACCTGATCACCCTGTCAGACAAGCTTCTCGTCTACGACTTGGTCTCGAATGAGACAAGGTTTGGCATCAGTCTGCGCCGTGAACTTAGCGAGCTGTCCATGGAACAAAAGCAACAAATGATGCACCTAGCAGTGGATCAAAGGAGCCGGACCTTTTCAATTGCATTGCCTATCAAGGCGTGGAGCAATAAGAAAGCGAATTCTCTCCAACATCGGCATTCCGAACTATTCGTCTTCCATCAAGACAAGGCGCGGCCGCAGTTGAAGGAGACCTTTCCATCAATTGTTACGGCTCTTTTGCCTGCTATCGATTCGGAAGGATATTTTGTCCTCGACGCCACTGCCGAAATTCGAACAGTCCATAAAAAGGGAAGCCAAGTCCTCACCACATTGGCCCAATCAACTTCTGCTCTTAACTTAGATGTTGAGCCACAAGAATCTGAAGGACTCTTACGCCTTGTTGACGATGTAGAAGAGGTTGAAGAGATGGATGAAGACCAATTACCAACGCCGGCAGCAACCCAAGATGGGAATGAGGACGACGATGAGGATGAAACCCCTGTGGTGACACAACAACAATTGTCAGAAGTATTCGACATTGGGCCGTCCTTTGCGTTGCCGCCATTAGAGGAAATGTTTTACCAAGTTGCTGGTCTGTTCTCAAGCAAGCCGCTTGCATGAATGTTTCTTAAAGTTGTCTTGTGGCTTGCATGACGGTCGGATCTTGTAGCATTTTCAGCGTCTAGGGACTTTCTACAGGATGTACAAAGCATTAAAAGCCATACAGTATTTATACCGAACTTCTCTTCAATGCGTCAATCACGTGAATGCATGCAGTCATGAAGTGGGGTCGCGGGGAAGCTCTCAATGGTGCAATGGCTAAGCGATTTGGCGTCTAACAAAAAGCATCCCATTTTATATATCTTTGTTCTCCAAAGCTCAAGTTCTTCGTTTCTCTGATACCTCCCCTTCCAGCATTGCAAGATGTCTTTCGACTCAATACCCATATTAGATCTCTCATTAGCCAAGGATCCGACTACAAAGCCCGAGTTCCTGGATCAACTCCGACATGTTCTCCTCGAAGTGGGCTTCTTATACCTAAAAAATGTAGGAGTACCAGAAGAGCTCACACAAGCCATCATCAAAGAAGGAATTTCCTTCTTCGATCTGCCCCTAGAAGAAAAGTGCATCCATTGCATTCCCGTTCCAAAACCCAATGGCTAACATCCCAAACCCCAGACTCAAAATCGAAATGAAGAACGCGCCCTCATTCCTTGGCTACTCCCGTCTCGACGCAGAGATAACGGCACACGCAATCGACCATCGAGAGCAAATCGATCTCTCGACCGACCACGCAGTCCGAACCCCTTCTCAGCCACTGTACAGAAACCTTCTCGCGCCGACACAATGGCCATCCGCTTCATACATGCCGAATTTCAAGCCCGTGTACAGCGAATACATAACGCGGATGGGTGCCATATCTATCTTCTTCACCTCCCTGATTGCTGAAGCTATCGGGCTGGAGCCAAATGCGTTTAATAAGTATTTCGAGGCGGATCAGCAGCATAAGTTGAAGATTGTGAAGTATCCTGATTTGAAGGAGTTGGGGCTGGAAGGTGTGCAGGGGCAAGGAGTTGGAGCTCATAAAGATGGGATGTTTACGTCTTATCTGCTGCAGGTTACGGGGCATAGGGGGCTGCAGGTGCAGAATTTGAGTGGTGAGTGGATTGATTGTCCGCCGATTGATGGGACGCTTGTGGTTGCTATCGGGCAGGGGATGGAGGCTCTGACACAAGGCGTGTGCATGAGTACTACGCATAGAGTGTTGTCTCCTGCTCCGGGAACAGGGGCTAGATTCAGTGTTCCGTTTTTCCAGGGCGTTAGTTTGGATGCCGAGTTTGAGGAGCTGAATGATCTTGATGGGGGAGGGGGTGTTGGGAGGGTGCCAGAGGAGGTCAGGGAGATGAGGAGGAGGGTTGTGGCGAGGAATGGGGGACGGCTGGATGATGTTGAGTTTACGTTTAGTGGTGGAAGGGGAGCGAGAACGCTAGGCGAGGCGACGTTAAAGAATCGTATCAAGAGCCATCCGGATGTTGGAGAAAGGTGGTACCCGGATATCCTTGCTGAGATTAGAGCGCAGCAGAAAAGGGAGAAAGAGGAAGCGGAAAAGAAGGCAGCTGGTGTTACAAGTCCAGCTCACAGTGGTACACCAGTTGCAAGAGAATTAGGAAAGGCTGTAGAAGCCCACTGAATTCGATGACATTGTATCAAAGATACACTATGCTCCTGTCTATGATGCGGAATCCCAATACGCCATTCGCTACCAAAAGAACAGAATCCAGATCATCGCTCGTATTATCATGACTTCTCGTCTTGAAAGAAACATCATCTCTCAATCCTTTGTACAGATTTTTTGTCTCCCCCATCACCACTGTACAGAAAACCCAACTCCAGCTTGATCGCATTCGCAGCGCTTATTTCGCAGGTACGACGAAAGTTGGGAAGCAATCGGCGAGAGTCTTGCTGTGCTTGTTCGTAGCATGTTCGGTGAGGCTGTCGCATCACTTTGTCAGCAGATTGAATTGGGGAGGGTTTGTAGAGGGTTGCAGAGGGACTTACGCTGGGGCGCGGGTGGTCTTCAGGAACGTCGACTTGCAGGTGACGCACTGGATATCCATGGCTTGCTCGTTGGCCTTGAGTTGCGACTTTGCGACTTTGGTGTCCTTGTCCTTGCGATCACGCTTGGAGGCTGCCTTGGCTCCCTATTGCGCCGTGGTCAGCAGGGCGTTTGCAGTTCGCAGAGACGAGGATGAGTTCTTACGTTTCCCATCTTTGCGGTATTCTTTGTAGATTTGCGGAAGATGTGCAGAAGTATACGATCTACTGTATTTGCTGAGGAGATGCTTGCTGGTGAGGGATTTCAAAGTGGGTGGAATTTCTAGAAGGTGTAAAACTTTTGGGCCGTGCGAGCCAAAAAATCCAGACCGTCCGTCCTGGTGGTCCCACCAAATTAGCGTCAAACCCCTGCTTGCCTTAATATACCTTAGCGCCGCTGATTTAGCAACATTTACCCAGTGAGTTTATATGATACGCGACGCGCTTCCTGGACGTCTTTCCAATCTTCATAATTATTACAAAAACCAACACCTTTCACAAACGCATCCAACGCGTTTCAAAAACTTGCGAATGCTGCGAACAATTTTTGGAAAGAAAGACCCGGAAGAGGAGCAACCGGAGTCGACCACAATGGCCTCTTCTATCACCATCTCCGATTTCAAGGACGCGTTAAGCAGGTATCCCGCGGTCCTCAAGGCACGGAATGCGAATGGTATGACATTGAATCATCAAACGAAAGTCTGCGATCCGGAATCTGACGCGTTGACTAGCCAAACCAGATGCGACGCCCATCGAGGAGCTCGACAAGTTCCGCTATGTCGAAGCCCCGGCGCGTTTTTCGAAGAACACTGGCGCTACCATGAAATTAGAAGATATTCAGAAGCTTCTCCAGTGGAAGCTGTAAGTTGTGCTCAAAATTATATATCCCATTGTCGATCCTTAAATTACGACAATTTTTGGCGCATACGAATTTGCTGGCGATCCAAAGGATCGGCCATTGGTTCAGTGATATGATCTGTCCTCGTAACGCCCTCTCATTTTTACTCAGAGAAGTTGAGGCATAAAAACGGCATATGCTAAAACATCCACAGACGTCACGGTACCTTCCGTCCCTCTCTTACCCAGCAGGTTGCTTCCAACTCCGATGAGAAGGTAGAGGAAGCCACCAAAGATGCTTTTTCTCACTATGCCAGCAACCCCGACGACATCAAGACTGTCATTGAGAAATTGAGCGCGCCTCTCAAGGGAATCGGTCCTGCTACGGCATCTTTGCTCCTCGCAGTTCATGACCCCGATCATGTGGTTTTCTTCAGCGACGAGCTCTACACGTGGCTCGTTGCTGATGGCAAGAGTGTTCAGCCAAAGTACAAAATTGCCGAATTTGAAGCACTCTTCTCCAAGGCCAAAGCTCTGCAAGCCAGGCTCCATGTCAGCCCCATTGACATTGAGAAAGCCGCCTTCGTCCTCATCAAGGAGAATGAACCTATTGCAGAAAAGAAGGTGCCTAGTGGTAGGGGAAGAGGCCGACCAAAGCTGCCTGAGGATCAGAAGAAGCCGAAGAAGGAGGTTGTTCCTGGCCGTGGCCGTGGTAGACCTCCTAAGGACGGTGTGGCCGCAAAGCCTAAGGTTGTTGCTTCTGGAGGCAAGAGGGGACGACCTGCCAAAGCTGCCAAGACTGAGGAGAAGGAGGACGCCGAAGAGGAAGCAAAGACTCCTGCTTCAGCTAAGAAGCGCAAGGCGATAGATGATGGAAATGACACCCCCAAGAAGCGCGGAAGGAAGCCGAAGGCTTGAATGACGATCTACTAAATGACATATTATGGTACGGAAAGGTTATGGTTCATTGGACAGCGTTTTGCGATTAGGGCTTGGTTTGTATTATGCTTTGGTGCTTTGGGAGATGGGTGGTTATATATGTATATGTATTACTGAATGGCAAAGGATGGGTTACGAACTAGCACTGCAACTGACCGGGAGCCTGCTTAGGTATGTAAGGTAAGGTAGGTAAGAGTGCCATAGCGAGGGTAGAGGAGAAAAGTGTACCGTCAAATCTTGGTGGCACATATAACAACCTATTCCAGTTGACACGAAGTTCTTGGACTTCTAGGGGTCGTGACTTCCGAATAAGGCAAGAATGGCTAAACAGGGGGGAGAGTCAGGAGACTTCAAGCTTCGACGCTAAGCTGACCATGGGGAAATACTTCGGAGGTAAGTATTGCAGAGGCAATTTGTGGAGATGTGGAGGGAAACTCTGCCGAGAATCAGACTACCACCGAGCACTTTCTCCGAGAAGCTTCAGCTCTCCTCCTTCGAATTACTATTGAACGCCTTCTTTCGTCATTCAAGAAAGTGTATAAGAATGCCTCAATCCTCCCTTCTTCTCGCGAATTTTACTTTTCTTTACTCTCTACACCTCAATTCATTATTAGAGCCGCCATGATGCTCTCCATCCTTCGTGCCCGTGGTGCCCCACGCGGGGTAAATCCCCTTGAATTCTCACGAACCATCACAACAGCAACACAGACACAGACACAAACAGAGACATCCGCCTCACGAGGCCGAGGCCCTCGAAAAGAAGGCGATATCTCTTCCGTCTTCGCATCCCTTTCCGGCACCGAGGCCACGCCCTTACCCGCTTTTTTCGCATCCATAAAACAATCCCTCCTCCTCCCTCACGCCGCCGCCATTGTCGCCTCCTGGTCACGTCTCCTCTCCTCTCTGCGCTCGGAAATCAATCAAATAGCAACAGCAGGCTCAGATATAATTCCCTCCATCGACTTCGATGAAATCCACAACCACTCCCGCGTCCAACCCTTTTCCAATTCTCTGCGTAAGCGCGGGGCAGCTATCATAAGAGGGGTTGTGCCTGAGGAACAGGCGCTGGGATGGAAGAGCGAGATTAGGGATTACTTGGTTGCGAATCCGCAGACCAAAGCTTTTCCTAAAGATAACCCGGCGGTATTTGAACTATATTGGAGTCCTGGCCAGATCAAGGCACGTGCGAACGCCAATGTGATTGAGACGCAGAAGTTTCTCATGAGTTTTTGGCACTCGTCTGATCCTGATGCAGCGGTCTGGACAGATAAGCCGGTTTCTTATGCGGATCGATTGAGGATTCGACAGCCCGGCGATGCGGGCTTTGCGCTTGGTGCACATGTTGATGGGGGGAGTGTGGAGAGGTGGGAGACGGATGGGTATGGGAAGGGTCATGTGTATGACAAGGTCTTTGAGGGAAGGTGGGAAGAGTTCGATCCGTGGGAGAGTAGTGGGCGGCTTCAGGCGGAGAGCGATCTTTATAACGGTGCTGGGGCATGCTCGATGTTCAGAATGTTTCAGGGCTGGTTGAGTATGAGCAATACTGGACCTGGGGACGGGACTCTGCTTGTGAACCCGTTGTTCAGACTTGCTACCGCTTACTACCTCTTGCGTCCATTTTTCTCGCCGAAGAATACGAATAGGGAGGCCAGTGGATTTTTGGATGAGAAGAATTGGGAGCTGGATACTGAGCAGAGCTCAGTGCTACAGGGGGCCAGTTTGGGATGCACATTGGAATTGAATGATGCTCTACATCCTCACCTTGAGCTCAGCAAATCGATGATACACGTTCCCGAGGTCAGGCCAGGAGATTATGTAGCCTGGCATTGCGACTCACTACACGCTGTGGACAAGATCCATACAGGAAAGAGAGATAGCAGCGTGCTCTATATCCCGGCTTGTCCTTTGACCGAGACCAATGCTGAATATCTGGTCAGACAGAGGGAGGCTTTTTTGAATGGAACTCCGGGTCCAGATTTCCCTGGTGGGATCGGTGAGAGTGAACACACTGGACGAATGACGAAGAAAGACGTCAAGATTGCCGGAGGAGAGCAGGCGTTGATTGCTATGGGGCTTGCGCCTTGGGAGACGGGATCGAAAAAGGAAGAGGAACTGATGAAAATGGTAACATCTACGTGATTTTGATGGATTTGGTGTCCGCTACAAAGTTCAATACAAAGAGTCGTCCTATTATACAGAAAAACGTACAGAGGGGTTTCAGTCTGAGTTTTGGTTCCGACTCACCACTCGAAAATGGCAACAAAATATAAGATATTCTAGCCTTATCACTTCATTTGCAACGCCTGTCTACGAGGGGTATTATGTATAATGTCGCAGCCGCCCCTTGAACGCCATAAACATAGCCTTCCTAACGATATATTATCTCCACATCTCCCTTCTGAAATTGCCTCAGCTGTTCCATAATCTTCGCATCCCCCATATTCTGTTCCACGGTAATCTGATCAAAGCAATGCCGTCCATCTGTATACTTCTGCAACACGTCTCCCCTGTCAATCTGCACAGATTGCCCGGTAACAAGTGAAGCAAGATACTGCGACGAGACGGCATACTTGTTGACCCGATATATCAAACCTTTAATAACGCCGAACTGAATGAAACGACGAACATCCACATAATTCAGCACCGGAAAGTTCTGGTCCAAGTGCAGCTTAATCCACTCCTTGAGCGTCCGCGACGTACACAGACTAGTAAAGAGCCTGCACAGGTAGAAGTTCGACAGCCTCGGCCCGTTGATATAGACGTAGTTAGCGCACTCGTCCTGCAAGCCGTCTCTATCGGCGACAAAATCGTCGATGCTGGGCGTGGGCGCGTAGATGTTGCCGAAGAGGAAGAGGTCGATCATGAGGATGGAGTCGTAGTACAGCAGGTGCTGCAGCGCGATCTTGGTGAGGTCGAGCGCCACGTCGGCGTCGTGCGCGATGCGGCGCACGTCTTTGATGCCGTCGATTTCGTGGATGACTTTTTTCATGGTCAGGTCCCAGGTGTCGTCTATGATTTCGGCGAATTTCATCTTGGCGATCGGGACGTGCCAGGACTTGACGGGCGGCGGGTGTCTGTAGATGGGGAAGAGCTTCATGTTGATGGTCGTGGCGTCGTCTGGCGGGGTGCCGTGTCAGAGGTGTCTGTCATGTTAAGTGGTTTCTGGAAGGGGGGACGTACCAACTGGGATCATGCACTCGTTGTAATTATTCAAGTCCTCCTTGATAATCTCCAGCAACGCCGCAATAGACCTGCGGTCCTGAGCCTTCTCCTTCGACGCGCCCTCCAGACTCAAGAACTGGTTCTGGATCTCCATCTCGGTGAACGTGCTCGCCAGGCGTCGGACGACGGCCTCGTACGGGATCTTGTCGACGTCGACGCCGATGACGATGCAGAAGTTGAACATGAACTCGTTGCGCTCGTACTTCTCGTCCTGGATGCAGACCGGGTGGCCCAGGATGCGGTACTTGTTGTCCGGGTCACAGATGGTCACGTAGCGGTTGCAGAATGCTTGTCGGGGGATGATGTACTCGGCCATGGTCTCGAAGTCAAAGAGACGGGGCTTGTCGACACCTGGTTCTGAGACAATGCATCCTGGCGGGCTTTGGTGGACTACCTTGGTACCTGCTGAAATGTCAGGTGCGTCTTTGTTATGAACTGGAAGGATAGAGAAATGTGTCCAGAGAGGCCTTTGGATATATCTCTTGGTTTCTGGATATCTTGGATCTTTTTATAGAAGAAAGGAGGGATAGACGGAATATGGGATATACATACCCTGCTGCGGAAGAAAGCGTGCAAAGAAGATCCCTTGGATCATCGTCCTGAATCCTCGAGAATGTAAAGTATATAAACCTCTCTCCAGCACATGACCGGGCTCCTTTCCAAAAAATCCCTAAATCATGTTAATAAGATATTTTGTGTATAGATAATATTGCAAAAAGCTTGAAAGGACTCAGATGTGACTTGCGCAACGCAACGCAACGCAATACAAAGAAGCCGGGGTGGGGAAATATCAGCTCATTTGATTGGCTCAACTTACCGAATATCCATCGAAAATCTTTCTCCTGGCGCTTGACGACATCTCTCTCACCTTTCATACGTGAATTTCTTTGCGATTCTGGGCTATCTGGTGAGGTTTTGAGAACGTGTTTGGCCATTCTGGTTGCCATGGACTCGTAGACGGTATCAAGGGCGGACAGCCATTGCAATTGCCTCATTCTTTGTAAGTGTCACGTGACCTATACTGCCATGTTCATTTTGGGCTTCACCGGTGACTGATATACTTGTAGTTGGAGTGTTTGTGTTTGTTGCCTTTATACCAGGACGGGTGGTGGTCATATCCAATCGACGTACGTTCGTTGTCGTCTCTTGCAGTCAATCAATTTGAGTTCACACGAGCCATCCTACAACTTCTTATATCTCGCCACTCAAAGACATAAAAAAACCTTCACAATGGGCTCTCAAAGTATTAACGGTAAGTTCTATTTCCAAATGCTTTGCATTTGTCTAACGTCCTATAGCCCTCGACTTCCCTCGTCTTCGCGATGAGCCGTCATTCGATGAGATGCTGGGGCTTCTCTCCGCCCTTGAGCTCAAGCCTTCTTCTTGGAGCAACCAGTCTTCAACAGCATTAGAAGATACACCTGGGCTGTCAGGCTACCTGACTTCGATTCTGAAGAACTCATTTGGGTGGTTGGATGACTCTGTCGATCCGGACGGCGAAAAGAAGGAGATGCTATGGAACTTGGCCAGTAAACGTATATCTGAGCGTTGCGGAAGAACCGGTACGCAGGTCTATTCGCATGCGTTCCGTTTCAAGACCTAATCTAAGAAACTCTATAGCAATGGGAGAAATATCTCGCACGTGGGATCTTCCAGCATCTACGACCCACCCAGCCCTCAGTATTCAGATTCGAGAACCGCCACTGGTAAGTTGATCTTTCTGGGGAATCGTCCCATGCTATTAAAAGCTGACTAGAAAGGTGGGTGATGCTCTCGGGTTCAAAACATGGGGTTCGGCATGGGCAATTGCGCAAAAGCTAGACGAGTTCGGTCAGACGCACTTCCAACACCTTCTTGGAAGCCGCAACGTATTTACCACTGCCTCTGGTGAGATGATTCAACAGATGCAGACTCGAGTACTGGAGTTAGGCGCGGGCACAGGCTTGCTAGGTCTGGCTGCCGCTGCTCTCTGGAGAACAAACGTCGTCATGACAGATCTGCCTCTGTTCCAAGACAACCTATCTCACAACATTCATAAGAACTCCCAGCTTTTGGGAGAACGGGGCGCCAGCGTATCCTGTGATGTACTCGATTGGACAGACGGCGAGAACGGGTTGACGAAATGCTGGAACAAGGAGTTTGAGGTACGCTCATAACCCATAACTCTGCCCACGAGGAAGATTCACAAACTCACATATTCCATAGCTTGTCATAGCTTCCGATCCACTTTACGATGAGAGCCATCCTCAAATGGTCGCTACAATGATAAAACGATATTTGAAGAACGATGTATCTTCCAGAGCTATGGTCGCCGTTCCCTTGCGAGATGAGAAAACAAAAGGTTTCGCAGCAAACTTGGGAGAAGTTATGGGTGGATATGGGTTTAGTCTTCTTTCGGAAGGGACTGTGGTCTGCAGGGATGATTGGGCAAGCAATGGTGAAGAAGTGAGAAGCTGGTTTGGGATTTGGGGCTTCGCTCCTGCCTAGAATTCCCGACTTTGCGGGAAAGCAAAGTTGGCGGCTTTGACCATCTAGCTATGGCTTTCCATGCCAACAAGAAACCATTGCAGTAAAGTAGTCAACCAAGATCTCCCAGCTATCTTAAGTGAACCAATTATTGTCCTATACTGAGAGGATATAGTTCAAGGATGTTTGCACATAGGGTCTCTAGGAAGGAGCCAGAGAACTGCACATACTTACAAATGCTAAGTCCCCAAAATAGAAGTTTGTCCTCGTTGTATATTCCGAGGGCTCTATATTAGCGCTAATGAGCTGCTGGAGGAATTGTTCCTTCATGTTAGTAATACCTTTGTTGCCGTCTGGGAGGGGTTGGAAGGACGTTATTGCGGTGAGGCTGTAATCCAACACTTTCCAGGCCGAATCCTGATCCTGTAACAAACCCATGGTTTCACATAATCCCATACATTGAAAGTAAGGCTCGAGGGGCTTTTTGTTTTGGCATTACAAATCATATGATCAGTCAGCCATTATAGGTAAGTAATGTTCTTTATCGCCGAAACATATTGCCTTGTTCGGTTAATAAGACAAACGCCGCATTTTAGTGAGGGGGTTATGATAAATGAGGGGTGCTTTGTCACGCAATCCGATATGCGATGTCGTGTCTTGTCGTGTCCGAATATAAATAAAGGCCACAACGCTGCCTGTGCTATCATGCATGCTTCATAGATCAAGGTTCGACAATTAGGAAGCAATTACTCCCAAAACACCTTCTCGTTACTTGCACTATTGCTACTACCCTCCTCTTTCTCTCATCGACTTCAACAATACGAACTATTCACACAAACTAAAATGCCTTCCAACACAGCAGCGTGGCTGACTGCAGCGAAGAGCAACCCGCTCGAAGTAAAAACCGCTGCCTATACTTCACCAGAAGACCATGAGATCCTCGTCAAGAACGGGGCTGTGGCGGTCAATCCAGTTGATTGGAAGATACAAGACCGTGCTTCCTTCCCTTTGAAATACCCCACAGTCCTTGGGCAGGACGTTGCAGGCACGGTCGTGGAAGTCGGCAGTGCCGTCTCTCGATTCAAAACAGGCGATCGAGTGCTAGGTCACGCTCTGGGCTTGGCTACCCAGAAAGCCAGTTACGGCGGCTTTCAGGAATACACCATCATCAGTGATATCCTGGCATCGCAAATTCCTAGCACCTTGTCCTTCGAGAACGCCGCTGTCCTGCCTGTGGGTCTATCAACTGCCGCTGCAGGTCTGTTCCAGAAGGAGTTTCTAGCGCTCCAGCACCCTTCCTTGGATGCAAAGCCTACTGGGCAGACAGTGCTGGTTTGGGGAGGAGCGTCATCTGTTGGAAGCAATGGAATCCAACTTGCGGTTGCAGCCGGTTACGAGGTTCTGACTACGGCCTCGCCGAAGAACTTCGATTTTGCCAAGAAGCTCGGAGCCAGCCAGGTCTTCGACTACCACAGTAAGACCATCGTCGCAGACCTAGTAGAAGCACTAAAGGGGAAGACCGTCGCGGGGGTTCTTGATGCTGTTGGCGCCGACGGCGCAACTCAGAAGTCCCTCGAGATTTTGGCTCAAGGGGAGGGCAGCAAAGTCGTGGCTACGGTCCTGAAGCCGGCAGAGGACGTTCCGGCTGGAACTAGTGCCAAATGGATCCGAGCCAACGACATTAAAGACAACGAGGTTGGCAAAGCTGTTTATGAGGATTTCCTCCCGCGGGCACTTGCTGATGGGAAATATGCCGCTACGCCTGAGCCGTACGTCGTGGGGAAAGGGCTGGAACATGTGCAAGCTGGTCTCGATATTCTGAAAAAGGGGGTGTCTGCTCAGAAAGTAATCATAACTCTGTGAGTAAGCCTTGATGGAGGGGTGGAAATGATTAAAGACATGTGATGGATATGGAAACTTCCCATATAGCCAGCAATGATGGATGTTTGTCAGAAATGAGTGCTTGAATGGGATCCCTATTGCAGGAATAGAAACAAACATATACCTTGCAGATAGTAAACACGTGACTGTGAGAAGGTGAAAATAATGTGTTCTGAGGATTCAACCTGTTGAACTGTTGGCAGGTCTCATCGAAATTGCCAGAGAGAACACTTTGTGCT
Organism: Lachnellula arida; assembly: GCA_007821475.1. NCBI lineage: Eukaryota > Fungi > Ascomycota > Leotiomycetes > Helotiales > Lachnaceae > Lachnellula > Lachnellula arida. The sequence continues at coordinate 59,814 of QGMF01000121.1, forward strand.
TAGTTAGCTGGATATGTTCCAATTCGACTACCTCCGGCACTTCAAGCCCAAGTCGACGCTGGCCTCATCTGTCCTGCAGTATGAGCCGCAGATGCTTCAAATGCTGAGAGTGGGCATACGTGTCCTTGAATAGGTAGACCCTATCTGTAACTTACCTTAGTATCGTTCTCGATGATGACCGGACGTTCTTTTGTTTGAAGTAAGACGGGAAACTCCATTTGCTGATCGCCTTTCCCAAAGTGCTCTAGACTACTCAGTACTCGTATGCTATCACGTGCACCTCCTAGACGACCATTCACACTCGTTGCTTTCACTAGCTTCTACCCTCATTGCAGATTTCCAATACAAGTAATAAGAACTCTCGGCGTCAATTGCAACCCCATACACATATAGTAGATTTCCTTCTATACCATCTCCCGGCCCCCTCCCCATGTCCCGCTTCAATGATTCCACAATTCTCCATGGCCAAACTTCTTCCACCATGGACTCCTCATGTGGAACTAGCTGTTATTTGTTGCATCAAAGATAACTTCATTCACTTACCCCATCAACAGGTGGATAACTGCAAATTGTACAACCCTTCGGCATGACCAGCTTGGAATGACCCTTTCCATTCCCAGTAAGGGCTTCTTCTACCTCTTTCATTCAGATATGCAGATCTGCAGATACAATCATCTACAAACCGAACTTAAGTACACCGCATCCAGAGAACTGCTTCTGCTTTAGTTGTACTTATCAACTTTCATTCAAATACAGCTCGCTTCTTCGTCGACTGAAGCCACCGCTCGGTATCTCTTGCTTTTATTCTTTGCATCCAACGCTTGCAGCGCTATCATTTAACTGCCATATTCTAGAGCGAGTTAGTCATTTATAGCAATCTTGAAGCTTGATAACAACTCCGCTCAGTCAGTTGCAAATACTCGAAAAGACAGTACTGGTATGCTACTTGCAAAGATGAACTTCATCCCGCAGATCATTGTTCCTTGGAGTGTACTTTGCATCTTGTTCAGAATGGCGAGTACTGTCTTCGGTGGTATTGCCCTCATGCTCCGATACTTGGACAGCAAGACCACCAGCCATTTACTTCTACTACCTAGTGCTTGGTTTGATACTGCTTTCAAACAGTCCCACCAGCAGGCTGTATTGCCTACGTTTGCGAATTACATACCAGCTCTGCCATGTTGTAGGGGACAGTTTGGACACAAGGCAGTGGAGGGAAAGTGGAAATTGCCATATGGTAGAATTGAATTCACATTGGCTTAGTACCTAGGTACTTGGAATTGAATGAATTTCCACCACCATACATTCACCACCCCTAAGATCTGACTGTAAGGTATTTAAAGAGCGAGATCGTACGACGTCAACCACACTGCGCCTTTCAACATACACACAAATCGAGTTCTTCGACTCTCATCGCTCTTGAAGTTGCGCCAGCTGACCAAAGACTTCCTCGACCACGAGTCGACATCAAGAAACAACACCACGATACCTGCAATTCGCAGCCAAACGGTCGCCCATTCTCTCGGACTCATACTCGAGTACAAATCACAAATCACATCATCTTCGCCTTGAAGGCCTTCTTGCCCCCGAGCACCGGCAATCCACATCATCAAAGATCGAGGATTGTCGACCCAAAGATACTGCATCTCCCACAACAGTGTGTCTCTAGCTCCCTACCTACGTAAAGATGGTCGGAACAGACAAGTATCAGGATTATCAGATCCACTTCGTCGTCTCGCAGAGGCTAGACAAGGTCAAGCCTGAACAAATCGTCCAGAATCATCAGGAGAGATGGCCACAACCAAGACGTCCGCTCAAGATGGCTGGGGTAAAGTACATCTGGTCAGAACGGAAAAAGTATGCCGCCCGTTCTATTTATATTTGTTCTTGTGCAGAGTCATCGTGGCTAACCAACGTATCAGGAAGCAATTACCATGGCCTCAGCCTGACGGTAGCTGGAGAAAAGTAAGCTTCGAAGATTTTGAGAAGCTCCACGAGAATCAAAAGTATGGTACCCCAAGCCCGCCTGCCAACAGGAGCCCCAAAGATTCGAATCTGACATCCACCTCCACCGCCAACAGGAACCTCCCACCCTCTGCAGGGACTCTCAATTCACCTAAACCGGTTGGCTCGTCACGTGTCCCACTTCCTGGACAGCCCAGGTCGCCTCCCAGAGCGTACTCAGGGTCTACGGGTTATTCACAACCTCCTACTCCACGGTTCAAACAATCATTTTCGCCTTCAACTTCACCTACGCCTACACCGAAGATGAGTGGGCCTATGGATGGTGGTCTTACACAGGCTAAAACATTGCCTCAAACCAATCACGGCAATTCGAGGCATGCCCTCCAACAATCTACAGCAACACCTGAAACTGCGACACAGCTTTCGGGGTATCCACAGAATCCTTACTACTCACCTGGAAATCCTCGACAGCCAAATTTGCCGCCGGGGAATTACTCCAACGCTCCACCAGCCGCGGGAGCCTTGCAACACCCAGCTGGTCAATTCGGTCAGTATGTGGGTATGGGTAGCAATGCGGCCTATCAGGAATTATTACAGAGACAGGCTTTTCTGCAGACTGGTAGCCCGAGCATGCAAAATGTTCCACCGCCAGGGAGAAGCCCACGACCCTCATATGATGCTCAAACGCAGAACATGAACAATTCTACGATTCAGGCTGTTCTAGCCAAGCAAAGATCCCCACAAAGCACTTCCACGAACCAGGCTCTGCCACCAGTCCAGCAAAGGTACCCGCAAAACATCTCTACGAGCCAAGATATTGCAACCCAGCAGAACTTCTATGCGGCACAGAATAATAGCCCATATCAGAGTGCCTTCCCACCGCAAAGTGCTCCACAAATTCAGAGGAATGTATGGGCTCCAGAAGGTTATAAACCTCCGGGGCCTTCTCAGCAAGTCTCTTCAAACCAGCGACCTGTGCAAAGTGCCTCTTCCACACAAAAACCGCGCCATGGCTTCCTGCCAATGCCGAGCTTACCGCCAGTCCAACTTGTACCGTCATCACAGAATGTCGTCCCTGGGAACCGGAAACCTTTACCAGATTACCGCGCAGCACCGTCAGCTCATGGGCTCCCTGGACAGAGCTTCGGCCGTAGTTCTCCAGTGATTCAACCTCCTCCGCAGGTGCAGAGCTATGAGCAGATTCCGGGTGCTCAACCACCCATGCAACTGCCCGTGTATCTGGAGGAACCCAAGTTTTATCAAGAATTAGTAATTCCGTCCAAGTCTCGAGGATGGACATTATCTTGCGAAATAAATGGGGCGGACACAGACTATTTTGTATCCGGTCCCAAGTCCATTGTATATATGTTCAAACCAGAATTTCACAAAGGCTTCCGCTTTGAAGACGAGGAGTGGATTGTGCCGCCAACAGCGCAAGCACCAGCAACTTCACCTTCTCTCAAGAGATCGGCGGAGGAGGATATACAGGATGCTCCAACGAAGAAGCAGAAAGTGACAGAGGAGAATGTTTCACCCCGCGTAGCAGATTCGGCTCCAACGAAGAAGCAGAAAGTGACAGAGGAGA